>JAYMFT010278855.1:0-10519 GCA_038088735.1 Panulirus argus | reverse complement strand
CTGAGCACTGACACTGTAAAACGCTGCGATATACACTGATCACTGCACTGTGGTGGCGTTATTGTCTATAGCGCGTTATGTTATGGCGTCGCGCTGGGAGGGGTCTGCGCCATGTGATGAAATCTAGTCCTTTCACTGACTTTAAAAGTACTCACTGTGCCATGTCCATGTACTCACTGCGCCATGTAGCTTGTTCACTGAGTTGAGTGATCAATTCGTAGGTTCTAATAAAAGGGTTTCTTACAGAGAAGACTATATTCAGAATGTTACAGAGGCTGAACGGGCGGCGTGTCGGTATGCCTTGACACCCTGAGCTGGACTAGTGTTCATACATATACTATAGAAAATGGAGGCTAGATCTATCTATACAGGACATACTATTACATATGGTGCATGTTACATAAATGTGTCTTTATCTGTCCTGTATCACATATCTACAAGTGTGGCTTCACCAGTGAAATCAAGGTTTGAGGACCAAAACCAGCTGACCCATACTGAGTGTGGCTACACCAGTAATATCCAGCAGTGAGGACCACCACCTTCTGACCAACAGCAAGTGTGGCTATACCAGCGTTAACCAGGTGTGAGGACCACCATCACCTGACCCATACCGAGTATGGCTACATCAGCATTAGCCAGGTGTGAGAACTACCACCAGCTGATCCGTACTGAGTACGGCTACACCAGCATTAACATGGTGAGAGGACCAACACCAGCTGACCCATACCAAGTGTGGCTACACCAGAATTAGCCATGTGTGAGGACCATGACTAGCTGACCCGGACCGAGTGTGGCTAGACCAGCATTAGCCAAATGTGAGGACCACCACCACAAGACCAGCACCGAGCGTGGCTACAACATAATTAGCCAGGTGTGAAGACCAACACCAGCTGACCCGTACTGGGTGTGGCATCATCGACGTTAGCCAGGTGTGAGGACCATCAACAGCTGACCCACACCGAGTGTGGCTACACCAGTGTAGCCAGCAGTGAGGACCATCACCAGCTGACCCATAACGAGTGTGGCTACACCAGCATTAGCCAGGTGTGAGAACCACAGCCAGCTAACCCATACCGAGTGTGGTTAATCCAGTGTTAGCCAGATATAAGGACCACGACCAGCAGACAAATATCTAGTGTGGCTACACCAAGCGTTAGCCAGGTGTGAGGACCCCCATCAGATGACCCATACCAAGTGTGGCTACACCAGCGGTAGCCAGGTGTGAGGACCACATAAGCTAACCCGTATTGAGTATGGTTACACCAGCATTAGCAAACTGACCCGTAATGAGTGTGGCTACACCGGCATTAGCAAGGTGTGAAGACCACCATCAGCCAACCCATACCGAGTGTGGCTACACCAACCATAGCCAGGTGTGAGGATCACGACCAGTTGACCCACACCGAGTGTGTCTACACCAGCATTAGCCAGGTGTGAGGACCACAGCCAGCTGACCCATACCGAATGTTGCTACGCCAATGGTAGTCAGGAATGAGGACCACCACCAGCTGACCCGTACTGAGTGTGGTTAATCCAGTGTTAGCCATATGTGAAGACCACCACCAACTGACCCGTACTGAGTATGGCTACACCAGTGTTAGCCATGTGTAAGGACCACCATGAGCTGAAACGTATTGAGCGTGGTTACAGCAGCTTTAGCGAGGTGTGATGAACACCACCAGCTGACTCGAACTGAGTGTGGTTACACCACCGCTAGCAAGGTGTGACAACCATCATGAGCTGCCCTGTAGTGAGTGTGGCTACACCAGCTTTAGCCAGGTGTGAGAACCACCACCAGTTGACCCCTTCTTTGTGTGGCTACACCAACGTTAGCTAGCAGTGAGGACCATCACCTTCAGACCAACACCAAGTGTGGCTACATCAGCGTTAGCCAAATGTGAGGACCACCAACAGCTGACCCACAGCAAGTGTGGCTACACCAGCAATAGCCAGGAGTGAGGACCACGACCAGCCGACCCATACCGATTGTGGCTACACCAGCTTTAGTCAGCAGAAAGGATCATCACCTTTTGACCATCACTGATTGTGGCTACACCAACGTTAGACAGGTGTGAGGACCACCACAAGCTGACATATACCGAGTGTGGCTACACCAGCGTTAGCCAGGTGTGAGGACTACCACAACCTGACATATACAGAGTGTTGCTAGACCAGCGTTAGCCAGGTGTGAGGACCACCACCAGGTGACCTATACTGAGTGTGGCTAGACCAGCGGTAACAGGTGTGAGGACCACCACCACAAGACCAGTACTGAGTGTGGCTACAACATAGTTAGCCAAGTGTGAAGACCAACACCAGCTGACTCGTACTGGATGTGGTATCATCAACGTTAGCCAGGTGTGAGGACCACCAACAGCTGACACACACCGAGTGTGGCTACACCAGTGTAGCCAGCAGTGAGGACCATCACCAGCTGACCTACAACGAGTGTTGCTACACCAGCATTAGCCAGGGGTGAGGACCACCACCAGCTGACTGGTACCGACTGTGGCTATTCCAGCATTATCCAGATGTGAGAACCACTACCAGTTGACCCGTATTGAGTGTGGCTACACCAGCAATAGCAAGATGTGACGACCATTACCAGCTGACCAGTAATGAGTGTAGCTCCACCAACGATAGCCAGGTGTGAGGAACCACCACCAGCTGACCCACAACGAGTGTGGCTACACCAGCATTAGCAAGAGGTGAGGACCACGACCAGCTGACCCACATCGAGTGTGGTTAATCCAGCGTTAGACATGTGTGAGAACCACCACCAGCTGACCTACACAGAGTGTGCCGACACCAGCCTTAGATAGCTGTGAGGACCACCACTAAGTGACAAACAGCGAGTGTGGCTACACCATCATTTTCAACGGGAGAGTACCATGACCAGCTGACCCATATCGAGTGTGGCTACACCACCGATAGCCAGGTGTAAGGACCACCACCAGCTGATCCATACCGAGTGTGGCTACAACAACATTAGCCAGGTGTGAGGACCACCACCAGCTGACCCATACAGAGTGTGCCTACACCAGCGTTAGATAGCTGTGTGGACGACCACCAGGTGACTCATAGCGAGTGTGGCTACACCATCATTTGCAAGGTGTGAGAAACACCACCAGCTGACCCATACCGAGTGTGGCTACACCAGCGTTAGCCAGGTGTGAGGAGCACTGCCAGTTTACCCATTGCGAGTGTGGCTACTCCAGGATTAGTAAGGTGTAAGAACCACCACCAGCTGACCAATACCGAGTGTGGCTACACAAGCGGTAGCCAGGTGTGAGGACCACATGAGCTGACCCGTACTGAGTATGGCTACATCAGCATTAGTAAGGTGTGAGGGCCACCACAAGCTGACCCGTACTGAGTGTGGCTACACCGGCGTTATCCAAATGTGAGGACCACCACCAGCTGACCTGTACTGAGTGTGGGTACACCAGCGATAGCCAGGTGTGAGGACCACCACCAGCTGATCCATTTCGAGTGTGGCTACACCAGCATTAGCAAGGTATGAGGGCTACTACCAGCTGACCAGTTCTAAGTGTGGCTACACCAACGATAGCCAGGTGTGAGGACCACCATCACCCTATCCATACCGAGTATGGCGACACCAACGATAGCCAAGTGTGGGGAACCACCACCAGCTGACCCACAACGAGTGTGGCTACACCAACATTGGCAAGAGGTGAAGACCACCACCAGCTGACCCATACAGAGTGTGGCTACACCAGCATTAGCCAGGTGTGAGGACCAACAGCATCTGACCCATTCCGAGTGTGGCTACACCAGCATTAGCCGGATGTGAGAACCGCCACCAGCCGACCCGTACCGAGTACGGCTACACCAGCGTTAGCCAGGTGCGAACACCACCAGCTGACCCATATCGAGTGTAGCTAAACCAGCGTTAGAAAAGTGTGAGGACCACCACCAGCTGACTCGTACCTAGTGTGGCTAGAAAAGCTTTAGCCAGGTGTGAGGACCATCACAAGCCTACCAATACCGAGTGTGGCTACACCAGCATTGGTCAGGTGTGAGGATCAAAGACAGCTGACCCATACCGAGTGTGGCTACCCCAGCATTAGTAACGACTGAGGACCACCACCAGCTGACCCATACCGAGTGAGTCTACACCAACGATAGCCAGCTGCGAGGACCACAACTAGCTGATCCATAACGAGCGTGGCTACACCAGATTTAGCCGGCTGTTAGGACCACCAACAACAAACCCATATGGAGTGTGCCTACACCAATGGTAGCCTTGTGTGAGGACGACCATCAAGCCAAGTATTGGGTGTGCACCTGCTGCTGTGACCGGCCTCCAGTAACACGGACCAAGCTAAGTACTGGGCATGCACCTGCTGCTGAGACCGGCCTCCAGTAACACGAACCAAGCCAAGTATTGGGCGTGCATCTGCTGCTGTGATCGTCTTCTAGTAAAACAGACCAGGCCAAGAACTGGGCGTGTACCCGCTGCTGTGATAGTCCTCCAGTAACACGAACCAAGCCAAGTACTGGGCGTCAACCTGCTGCTGTGATCGTCCTCCAGCAACACGAACCAAACAAAGGACTAGGCGTCCAACTGTTACTGTGAGTGTCCTCCTATGACACGGAGGAAGCCAAGTAATGAGAATGCAGCTGCTTTTTTGATCGTCCTCCACTAACACGGACCAAGGCAAGTACTGGCCGTGCAACTGGTGCTATGATCGTCCTACAGTAACACAGACCAAGCCAAGTTCTGGATGTGCAGTTACTGGTTTCATCGTCCTCCAGTAACACGAACCAAGCCAAGTACTGGCCGTGCATCTGCTGTTGTGATCGTCCTCTAGTATAACAGACCAGGCCAAGTACTGGGCGTGTACCTGCTGCTGTGACAGTCCTCCAGTAACAAGAACCAAACCAAGTACTGGCCGTGCACCTGCTGCTGTGATCTTCCTCCAGTAATACAGACCAAGCCAAGTACTGCGTGCAGTTACTGCTGTGATCGTCCTGCAATAACACAGATAAATCCAGGTACTGGGCGTGCACCTACTGCTGTGGTCGTCCTTCAGTAACACGAACCAAACCAAGTACTGTGTGTGCACCTGTTGCCATAATCGTCCTCCAGTAACACGAACCAAGCCAAGTACTGGGCGTGCCTCTGCTGCTGTGATCGTCCTCCAATAACACGGAGGAAGCCAAGTAATGGGCGTGCACCTGCTGCTGTATTCGTCTTCCAGTAACACGGACCAAGCCAAGTACTGGGCATGCACCTGCGTCTGTGATCGTCCTCTAGTAACACGAACCAATCTAAGTACTGGGCGTGCAGCTGCTGCTGTGATCGTCCTCCACTAACACGTTCCAAGCCAAGTACTGGCGTGCACCTGCTGCTTTGATCGTCCTCCAGTAACACGAACCAATCGAAGTACTGGGAGTACACCTGCTGCTCCGATCGTCCTCCAGTAACACGGACCAAGCCACGTACTGGGGTTGCAGCTGCTGCTATGATCGTCCTCCAGTAACAAGGACGAAGGCAAGAACCGGTCATGCAGCTACTGTTGTGATCGTCCTCCAGTAACACGGACCAAGCCAAGTACTGGGCGTGCAGCTACTGCTGTGATCGTCCTCCAGTAACACGGACCAAACCAAGTACTGGACGTGCACCTGCAGTTGAGATCGTCCTCCAGTAACACGGTCCAAGCCAAGTACTGGGCGTGCAGCTACTGCTGTGATCGTCCTCCAGTAACACGGACGAAGCCAAGTACTGGGCATGCACCTGCTGCTGTGATCGTCATCTAGTAACACGAACCAATCTAAGTTCTGGGCGTGCAACTGCTGCTGTGATCGTCCTCCAGTAAAACGAACGAAGCCAAGGACTAGGCGTGCACCTGCTGCTTTGATCTTCCTCCAGTAACACGAACCAATCCAAGTAATGGGCATGCAGCGGCTGCTGTGATCGTCCACCAATAACACGGAGGAATCCAAGTACTTGGCATACAGCTGCTGCTGTGATCGTCCTCCAGTAACACTGACCAAGCCAAGTACTGGTATTGTACTTGCTACTGTGATCGTCCTCCAGTAACACGAACCAAGCCAAGTATTGGGCATGCACCTGCTGCTATGATCGTCCTCCAGTAACACGAACCAAGCCAAGTACTGGGAGTGCAGCTGCTGCTGTGATTGTCATCCAGTAACGCGGTCCGAGCCAAGTACTGGGCGTGCACCTACTGCTCTGATCGTCCTCCAGTAACACAAACCAAGCCAAGTACTTCCCGTACAGCTGCTGCTGTGATCGTCCTCCAGTAACAGGGACCAAGCCAAGTGTCCTCCAGTTACACAAACCAAGTAAATTACTAGGCGTCCAGCTGTTGCCGTGAGTGTCCTCCTATGACAAGGAGGAAGCCAAGTAATGGGCATGCAGCTGCTGCTTTGATCGTCTCCAGTAACACGAACTAAGCCAAGTACTGGGCGTGCACCTGCAGCTGTGATCGTCCTCCAGTAACACGGACCAAGCCAAGTACTTTGCGTGCACCTACTGCTGTGATCGTCCTCCAGTAACACAAACCAAATCAAGTACTGGCCGAGCACCTGCTGCTGTGATCGTCCTCCAGTAATACAGACCAAGCCAAGTACTGGACTTACATTTACTGCTGTCATCGTCCTCCAGTAACACGAACCAAGCCAAGTACAAAAGTCCAGGCCAAGTACTGGACGTGTACCTGCAGTTGTGATCGTCCTACAGTAACACGGACCAAGCCAAGTACTTTCCGTGCAGCTGCTGCTGTGATCGTCCTCCTGTAACACGGTCCGAGCCAAATACTGGGCGTGCACCTGCTGCTGTGATCGTCTTATAGTAACACGAACCAAACCAAGTACTTGTCGAGCACCTGCTGCTGTGATCGTCCTCCAGTAATACAGACCAAGCCAAGTACTGGGCGTGCACTTGCTACTGTGATCGTCCTCCAGTAACACGAACCAAGCCAAGTACTGGGCGTGCAGCTGCTGTTGTGAACGTCCTCCAGTAACACGAACCAAGCCAAGTACTGGGCGGTCACCTGCTGCTTTGATCTTCCTACAGTAACACGAACCAAGCCAAGTACTGGGCGTACACCAGCTGCTGTGATCGTCCTCTAGTAACACGAACCAATCTAAGTACTGGGCGTGAAGATGCTGCTGTGACCGTCCTCCAGTAACTCAAACGAAGCCAAGTATTTGGCGTGCACCTGCTGCTGTGATCGTCCTAGATTAACACGTTCCAAGCCAAGTACTGGGCTTGCCTGCTGCTTTGATCTTCCTCCAGTAAAACAAACCAATCGAAGTACTGGGCATGCACCTGCTGCTATGATCGTCCTCCAGTAACACGAACCAATTGAAATACTGGACATGCAGCTGCTGCTGTGATCGTCCTCCATTATCACGAACCAAGCCAAGTACTGGGTGTGCAGCTAATGCTGTGATCGTCCTCCAGTAACACGAACCAAGCCAAGTACTGGGCGTGCTGTGCTGCTGTCATCGTCCTCCAGTATCACGAACGAAGCCAAGGACTAGGCGTGAACCTGCTGGTGTGATCGTCCTCCACTAACACGTTCCAAGCCAAGTATTAGCCGTGTACCTGCTGCTGTGGTTGTCCTCCAGCAGCACGAACCAATCCAAATAATGGGCGGGCACCTGCTTCTATGATTGTCCTCCAGTATCACGAACCAAGCCAATTACTGGGCGTGCACCTGCTGCTGTGATCGTCCTCCAGTAACACGAACCAAACCAAGTACTGGCCGAGCACCTGCTGCTGTGATCGTCCTCCAGTAATAGAGACCAAGTCAAGTACTAGGCGTGCACCTGCTACTGTGATCGTCGTCCAGTAACACGAACCAATCTAAGTACTGGGCGTGCAGATGCTGCTGTGACCGTCCTCCAGTAACTCAAACGAAGCCAAGTATTAGGCGTGCACTTGCTGCTGTGATCGTCCTACATTAACATGTTCCAAGCCAAGTACTGGGCGTGCACCTGCTGCTTTGATCTTCCTCCAGTAACACGAACCAAGCCAAGTACTGGCGTGCACCTGCTGCTTCGATCTTAATCCAGTAACATGAACCAATCGAAGTACTGGGCGTACACCTGCTGCTGTGACCGTCCTCTAATAACACGAACCAATCTAAGTACTGGGAGTGCAGCTGCTGCTCTGATCGTCCTCTAGTAAAACAGACCAGGTCAAGCACTGGGAGTACACCTGCTGCTATGATCGTCTTCCAGTAACACGAACCAAGCCAAGTACTTGGCGGTCACCTGCTGCTGTGATCATCCTCCAGTAACACGAACCAAGTCAAGTACTTGGCGTGCAGCTGCTGCTGTGATCGTCCTCTAGTAACACGTTCCAAGCTAAGTACTGGCGTGCACCTGCTGCTTTGATTTTCCTCCAGTAACACGAACCAAGCCAAGTACTGGGCGTACACCTGTTGCTGTGATCGTCCTCTAGTAACACGAACCAATCTAAATACTGGGCATGCAGCTGCTACTGTGATCTTCCTCCAGTAACACGAATCAATCCAAGTACTACTTGTACACTTGCTGCTCTGATCGTCCTGCAATAACGCGGACCAAGCCAAGTACCGGGGCTGTAGCTGCTGCTATGATTATCCTCCACTAACATGAACCAAGCCAAGTACTGCCCCTACACCTGCTGCTGTGATCGTCCTCCAATAACATAGACCAAGCCAAATACTGGGCGTGCACCTACTGCTGTGATCTTCCTTCAGTAACACGAACCAAGCAAAGTATTAGGCGTCCAACTGTTGCTGTGAATGTCCTCCTATGACACGGAAGACACCAAGTAATGGGCATATAGCTGCTGTTTTGATCGTTCTCCAGTAACACGGACCAAAGCAAGTACTGGGCGTGCAGATGCTGTTGTAATCTTTGTCCAGCAATACGAACCAAGTCAAGAACTGCCCCTGCACCTGCTGCTGTTGATCGTCCTCCAGTAACACGGACCAAGCCAAGTACTGGGCATGCAGCTGCTGCTGTGATCATCCTCCAGTAACACGAACCAAACCAAGCACTGGCCGAGTACCTGCTGCTCTGATCGTCCTCCAGTAACACGGATCAGGCCAAGTACTGGGCGTGCAGCTACTGCTGTAAACGTTTTTCAGTAATACTGACCAAGCCAAGTACTGGGTCCTCCAGTAACACGAACCAATACAAGTACTGGGTATTCTGTACAGTTGTGATCGTCCTCCAGTAACACGAACCAAGCCAAGTACTACCCGTGTACCTGTTGCCGTAATCGTCCTCCAGTAACACGAACCAAGCCAAGTACTGGGCGTTCTTTGCTGTTGTGATCGTCCTCCAGTAACGCGAATCAAGCCAAGTACTACCCGTGTACCTGTTGCCGTAATCATCCTCCAGTAACACGATCCAAGCCAAGTACGAGCGTGCTGCTGCTGCTGTGATCGTCCTCCAGTGACACGAACCATGTCAAGTACTTGGCGGTCACCTGCTGCTGTGATCGTCCTCCAGTAACACGAACCAAGCCAAGTACTTGGCGGTCACCTGCTGCTTTGATCTTCCTCCAGTAACACGAACCAATGAAAGTACTGGGCGTACACCTACTTCTCTGATCGTCCTCCAGTAACACTAAGGAAGCCAAGTACGGGGCGTGCACCTGCTTCTCTGATCATCCTCCAGTAACACGAACCAAGCCAAGTACTGGAAGTTTTCCTCCTTCTTTGATCGTCATCCAGTAGCACGAACCAGGCTAAGTACAGGGTTTGCACCTGCTGCTGTGATCGTCTTCCAATAACACGGACCAAGCCAAGTACTGGGCAGGCAGCTGCTGCTGTGATCATCCAGCAGTAACACTGACCAAGCCAAGTACTGGCCATGCACCTGCTGTTACCATCGTCGTCCAGTAATACAAAGCAATCTAAGTACTGGGCGTGCAGCTGCTGCTCTGATCGTCCTACAGTAACACGATCCAATCCAAGTACTGGGCGTGCAACTGCTTCTATGATCGTCTTCCAGTAACACGAACCAAGTCAAGTACTGGGCGTGCACCTGCTGCCGTGATCTTCCTCCAGTAACACGGACAAAGCCAAGTACTGGGCGAGCACCTGCTGCTGCTGTGATCGTCCTCCAGTAACACGGACCAAGGAAAGTACTGGGAGTGCACCTACTGCTGGGATCGTCCTCCAGTAACACGAAACAAGCCAAGTACTGGGCGAGCACCTGCTGCTGTGATCGCCCTCCAGTAACACGGACCAAGCCAAGTACTGGGCGTGCACCTACTTCTGTGATCGTCCTCCAGTAACACGAACCAAGCCAAGTGCTACCCGCGTACCTGTTGCCATAATCGTCCTCCAGTAACACGAGCCAGGCTAAGTACTGGGCGTGCTGCTGCTGCTGTGATCGTCATCCAGTAACACGAACCAAGCCAAGTACTTGGCGTGCACCTGCTGCTGTATTCGTCTTCCAGTAACACGAACCAAGTCAAGTACTGGGCGTGCACCTGCTGCCGTGATCTTCCTCCAGTAACACGGAC
>JAYMFT010278844.1:0-10519 GCA_038088735.1 Panulirus argus | reverse complement strand
GCATGTATGTATATGTGTGTGTATGCGGGGGGATGGGGTATTTTTCTTCGTCTGTTTCCTGGCGCTACCTCGCTGACACGGGAAACAGTGATCAAGTATAATAAAATAATAATAATATATATATATACTGCTGTAAGATTCCTTGGCTCCTAGTACTACGATATCACAACAGCTCCTTAGAACTGCCCCAACTAGTTAAGGAATTTGATATCAACATTGCAAATAAGAGCAGCAGTACAAAAAGGAATTTCCTCATAAAAACTTGCCTGAAAATTCAAATGGTTTTGTTTACCAGGTATCATACAGGTATTGCAATAAAGTTTACTTTGGAGAAAGTGGAAAAGAACCAAATTCAAGAATATAGCAGCATACGTATAGTGTTCTTGTTGGACAAGAATTTCCATATTCCTGCATATGTGAGACTTGAGGCACCCTATTGACTGGAAACAACGCTCAGAAAATTGCATCTTGTCACTCGGTCAAAGATGGAAATATAAAATCTAGCAGTATTAAACACAGCTTCAGCAGTAATCTTAACATCAGCCAAGACATATATAAATTTGATCTTTTCTTAATCAATAGAATTGTCAAAATGTACAAGTTTATGAACTAATCTATGTCCTGACCCTAGCCTGTGGTCACTCAACATTTGCATTTGGTCAACCGACCCTTGCCTTTAGTTACCCGCCATCACACATACCTGCTGCAGACCAGCTTTCTCCTGGAGCTATTCATTCTCCTCTCTCTTTGCTGACACATATGCCTTACACTCTTGATAAAAACTTCTGACTGCTTCTAGTATCCTCCTACACCATATATTCATGAGACCTCCCACAAGGCATTTCTGTCAACACTATCATACACTTTCTCCAGATCCATAAATGCCACTCACAAACCTTTCTTTTTTCTGAGTATTTTTCATACATTCTTTAAAGCAAACACCTGATCCACACATCCTTTACCACTCCTGAAACCACACTGCTCCTCCCCAGTCTGATGCTATATACATGCCTTTGCCTTCTCAGTCACTATCCACCCTTACAGCTCACTTGGTGCACTCAACAAACTTATGGTTCTGTAGTTAAAACATTCATCTTTGTCCCCCATTCCTTTTTACAGTGGCAATGTGTATGCATTCCACCATTCCTCGAGTACTTCACCATAATCTGAACATGCACAGTAAATCCTAAATAACCAGTCAACAACACAGTCACCCTCTTTCTTGAGAAGCTCAACTGAAATACCATCCACTCCAGCCACCTTGACACATTTCATCTTACATGAGGCTTTTACCACCTCTTCCCTCTTCACCAAACCGTCCTTCATACTCTCTCATGTTACATACCACCCTGACCCAAATGTCCTACATCTGCCACCCTATCATCAAACATATTCAAGTTTTTCAGAAAACAGAAAATATTGTGGGTGAGAGGAGGGTGGTGAAAGTAAGTCAGCTTGAAAAAGAAACTTGTTTGAAGAAATAACAGGAGGGGTTGAGCATAGAATGGCAAAAGGTGAAAGTAAATGAAGCAAGGGGAATTGTTGAGAAATGGGAGGTAGTTAGGGAAGCAATGCTGGCATGTGTGAAAAATGCATGTGGCATGAGGAAAGCGGGAGGTGGATAGATAAGAAAGGGTAGTGAGTGGTGGGATGAAGTTAAGTTTTCATGGCAAAAAGAAAAGAGAGATATATGGGGTTACTTAAGCGAAGGAGTGCAGTTGATTGGGAGATATATAAGAGAAAGTAGTAGGAGGTCAAGCAGAAGGTACAGGGGTTAAAAAAGAGGGCAAATGAGAGACTGGGTGAGCAAGTATCAGTAATTTCAGGGAGAGTAAAATGTTTTGGAAGGAGGTTAATAATGTGGGAAAAAATGAAAAAATAAATGGGAACATCAATGAAGGAGGCAAAAGGATAACAGGTGGTGATGAGTGAGGAGCAGATGGAGTGAGTATTTTGAAGGCCTGTTGAATGTGTTTGATGATTGGGTGCCAAATGTTGGGTTCTGGTAAGTGAGATAGTCACTTCTTACAAGTGAAGTGTATTTCCTTTGAAAAGAACCTTAATGTAAACCACTTTGAGTTAATGCTGATGAGATTGCCACCATTAATGAAAAAATATGATATTGTCAAACTATATTGTTCACAACAAATTTATTGTGCATGTTTTAACATACACACTAAATTTTTCAACAACTGTTATTAAAATTCTACATCTGTTGGTGCTAATTCCAGTCTAATGGCATTTCATCAAATAAGTTAGTAAGCTGAGTTAACCATAATTACTGAATATCGATATGGTATCGGCAGTGGATACTTCATGACCTTGTAAGTTAATCCTTTTGCTAGATGTTTACATTAGTATTACTGGCTCTTGTGTGTCCATGGCTGTTATCATGATAACCCATGGGTGGTTATCATCACCATCATGCTCAATATAACCTATGACTGGCTGTCATCGCCATCATGCTAGACATAACTCATGACTGGCTATCACCACCATCATGTTTGACATAACCGATGACTGGCTATCATCACCATCATGCTAGACAAAACCTGTGACTGATTGTCACCATCATGTTAGACATAACCCATGGCTAGCTCTCATCACCATCACGCTAGAGATATCCTATGATTGGCTGTTTTCACCATCATGCTAGACATAACCTATGACTGGTTACATTATGAACAAAATTGAACTTTTTTTCATCAAGGGTGCAGTGAATTTTTTCTAGACCTATTTCCGATGCAGATTATGAATTTATAGTCTGTTTCAGTACAACACATCTCATTTTCTTTCTTCAGATACATACTTTTTCAGTTCAGCTGCAGCTACATGATGCATGGGCAAAGGTAAAATGATAAGATTTGTACCAGTTCAAACTTTTTATTGCAGAAATTCAATATTCCCGGGTAGAAGGTATACAAAGAACGTACCATCCAAAAGAGCAAGCTAAACTCATTAAACTTTTAACTTTCTATGGTGCTCTTCACAAGCTAAAAGCTTTGAGTTTTGGACCTCCTATGGTTCTCTGACTCAGGTTCATCCCTGTGTAACATCCAGCAGTAATCTGCAAGCATTCCTTCATTCCAGAAACCCTGGTATCAATGTTCCATTGCGCTGATGTCCTGATGGAAGCACTCATCTTGTTCGTCAGACACTGCTCCAAGGTTCTCCACAAAAACATCCAGATGTGAATGAGCAAATGCTTCTAGAGCGACATCCTACATCCCATAGCAGCATAGGATTTCAGAAGTCTTTTCAAAATCCAGAGATCTTTTGTTTCCCAAGAAATTTTCACATTGTCAGCAGAAGGAGTTCCAGGTTTCCAGCTCCAAGTCATCAGTTGTGGTCTTTCAGGAGTTCCTTTATCTGCAGACCGACGAAGATGCCTTCTTTCAACTTGGCCTCAGTGACCTTCAAAAATTCTTCCACCATATACTCGAATCCTTTCAAATTTCTCTTGCTTAGTGTTTTCACAAATTGCTTCATGAAACCAAGCTTTATGTGGAGTAGGGGAGGAAGAACATTTTGTAGATCAACCAGAGGCTTATCCTCGACCCTTGAAATTAGTGACTCATATGATCGTTGAGGCCAGTCCAACTTCATATAATGCCTTGAAGTTGCTCGACTATCCCAGAGACAAAAAACAGCAGTAAATTATTTAATGAATCTTGACTGTATTCCTATCTGCATGCTGATCACTTTCAAGTCCCCACATATTTTCCAGTTGTAATTTTTGTATTTTATGGCATCTAGGAGTGCCTGCATGTTCTCATAACACTCTTTCATGTGAACAAGAACAGAGGGTTTGTTGTTCCCATTGAGGAGCAGGACCGCTTTCTGACTTTTCTTAGATGAGTCGATGAAGAAGCGTCATTGAGAGAGATCATGCTCTTGGGATAAGCAGTGGAATACTGCATCAGTGTTATTGCAAAAACAGGGCAGCCCATCCTTGGAAAAATGAGAAGTAAGAGTGACTCCTTTTCTTGGTATAAGTTGTGCGAGTATCCTTCTTGACAAGGTGCTAAAAGTTCAGCTTTATCTTTTGGCTGTACCTAATCTAGGACCAATTCATTTAAGTCTCTTTGAGAAAATTTCTTTGGCTCATCATCAAGTACAAACTCTGCATCCGTTTCTGTTTCTTCCAATACAGCAGCAGCATCCTCACCACAGTCTTCTTCATCATCAAAACATCCAATGCCATCCTCTGGTGTTAGTGGAATGGAAAGGTTGTCATTGTTGTATGGCAGTGGTCATATTGCAAAGTCCAGGCTAGGGTAAACAATCTTGTGCTTGTTCTTAGCAGAAAAGTAGATGTAATACCAGAAAACAGATTATATTATCGAAATCAGCATCCAAAACTACAAGTACACCACAAGTCATGTGTGATGAAAGTTTGTTGTTGACCAGTGTTATTGTCATCATCATATTAGATATAATCTATGATTAGCTGTCATCACCACCATGCTAGACATAACCATGAGTGGCTATCACTATCAATTACAGATCAACATCCATTTACTGTCATTTTTCTTGTTATTCAGATTTTTCCTGAATATATTATAAAAACATATATTATTTTTTATTTACTTGGAAAAGTGTGAAAAGAGAAAGCTGAGAGTAAATGTGAATAAGAGCAAGGTTATTAGGTTCAGCAGGGTTGAGGGACAAGTTAGTTGGGG
Organism: Panulirus argus; assembly: GCA_038088735.1. Taxonomy (NCBI): domain Eukaryota; kingdom Metazoa; phylum Arthropoda; class Malacostraca; order Decapoda; family Palinuridae; genus Panulirus; species Panulirus argus. Next base: position 5,837 of record JAYMFT010278844.1, on the reverse strand, counting down.
AGTGAGTTTGAATGGGGAAAAAATTGGAGGAAGAGGTTATATGTGTCAGAGGTGGAGAGAACAACTAAAAGTGGGAGACCAAATTGGAGGCAGAAGGAAGGAGTAAAGGATTTTGAGCGATTGTTGCCTGAACAAGCAGGAGGGGAAAGGTGTGCACAGAATAGAGTGAAATGGAACAATGAGATATACTTGGGTCAATGTGCTGTCAATGGACTGAACCAGGGCATGTGAAATGTTTGTGGTAAACCATGGAAAGGTCTGTGTGGTCTGGATGTGGATAGGGAGCTGTGGTTTCAGTGCATCAAACATGACAGCTAAAGAATGAGCATGAGTGGATGCGGCCTTTTTTCATTTGTTTCCTGGTGCTACCTCACTAACGCAGGGGTGGCACTGTGAATAGATAACGGCGAGCAAGTAAGAATATGTACATGTGTGTATATATGTGTATGTATGTGCTGATATGTATATGTATGTATATGCGTGTATGTACATATGTGTGTGTTTAAGTGGATGGGTCTTTCTTTGTCTGTTTCCTGGTGCTACCTTGCTAACAAGGGAAATGGCGATCAAGTATAAATAAAAAAATACAATATTATTATCATCATTACCTATTCTTTTTCATTCACATTCGCCATTTCCGGCATTAGTGAGGTAGCGTTATGAACAGAGGACTGAGCCTCAGAGGGAAAATCTTCACTTGGCCCCCTTCTCTGTTCCTTCTTCTGGAAAAGTAAAAACAGGAGGAAAGGATTTCCAGCCCCCCCTTTTAGTCGCCTTTTACGACATGCAGGGAGTACATAGGAAGTATTCTTTCTCCACTACCCCCAGGGGTAATTATTATCATCATCATCATCATTATTATTATCATCATTATCATTTTTGATCACTTCCAGTGTTAGCGAGAAAGTGCCAGAAAACAGACGAAGAAAGATCCATCCACTCTCTCGCCTCTATCCATTTTGTAGTGCCACACTACAGGAAACAGCATAGCCACTGCCTGCTTCAGTGAGGTAGTGCCAGGAAACAGACGAAAAAAGGCCACATCCGCTCACGCTCATTTTCTAGTTATTACATGTAATGCACCAAGACCACAGCTCCCTGATTGTATGACCAAAAAGATTTGTCACCATAGAAAGAAGTTAAATTAGTATTCCTTCTTTTTTTTCTGGTGCGCTTGATTTCACAAAGAACAGCTTTGAAATGATTATGAATGCAGTAGGTTTAGGGGAAGGAAATGCTTCATACTTTAGTATGCTCTGTACCTGATGATGCAGTAGGTTTAGGGGAAGGGAATGCTTCATACTCTAGTATGCTCTGTACCTGATGATCCAGGCATCAAAGCAGATGTAGTATAAGATGGGCTGTAGGCTTCCATTCCTGTCAAGATAACCTCCACTGTGCATTTAGCATAACACAGTGCTTCCTGGCTAGCAAAGTAAATCCCATCCCAAGAAAAGTCTTAGGGATGATCAACGAGCTCTTCCAAAGTGCTACAGTTGGTATTCTGATGGGGGCACTGTGGGTGGCAGGTACCTAATTAGAAGTAACAGAAATACAACAGTGCTAAGAGGTCTGTAAAGAGAATGAAACAGTGTAACTGTAGTTCGAGGATTTAGAAGCAAAAACCTACTGAAGGTACTGGAAGTGTTGTTTGTGTCAGCAGGGTATTTGATAATCTGTTCCAGATTGTTAAGGTACAGCCAAACCAATCCTTGTGACATATTTGAAATTCCCGGCATAAAAGAAGGATTTCAGCCCATGGATAAGAAGGGATATATTCTTCATTTGTTTCTCTCATCTTTTTCCATCTTCAGAAACTGAGAATACAATAACAAAGAACTTCCAGTGCTTTCCCTTCCTCATTGCATTATACACCATGCAGAAGATCCATAGGTATGATTTCTGCTCTCCTTTCCCTTGGAATAGATAACCTTTCCCTTCATTTCTTTTTCATACTTGCTTGCTGTTTACCATGGTCAGATGAAGAAATGGCCTCAAATGTTCACATACCCTCTCTATATGATAGTTGTTAGGTGATGAAACCTCAGCCCCCATCCACTGACTGACTCCACAGACCCTTCTGCAGTTTCCCTTGACCATTTCATATACCCTGATTCAGTCCACTGGCAACACACTGCCCCCTCTACCGCTACAATTCAATTCATCCTGTTCACACCTTACACCCTCCTGCATGTTCAAGCCCTGACACTGGAATAATTACTGCCTTTATCCAGTCATCAAACACAAGATCACTTTTCCTCAAAATTCCATTCACATTTTCCAAATACAGTTTTATCTCAAATTTTCACCGTCATTCACCCATCCATCTATATCAGCAGTTTTTACATTCTTTAAAACTAACACCTCTAAATGCAGCACTGTTATGAATAAAAACAAGGTGCCTTCAGAGATGTCATCGAAAAAAACATTTTTATCTAAAAGAATAAAAAGCATTTTAGTGGTAATGGAACTGAAATATCTGTGTAAGTTTATACAGCAGGTTTAACAAGTTATGGAAAATATATATATGCTAGTTTCTCAACTTCTCAGTTTCATATCATACTATGCTAGTTTCTCAACTTCTCAGTTTCATATCAGACACACGGTACAAATAACCACCATTTTTTTTTTCCTACATATTCACCATTTTCCATGTTAGCGAGGAAGCGATGAGATAAAAGGGAAAAAAAAAATTCAAAATGAATTACAAGCAAAATGATTTCACAAATTACCTCATCTAAGAAAAAACCTGAATTTCGCTGCAAATTCTATCTTTAAGATACAATGAAAACAATATGCAAATTACCGCTCTCGTGGCAGAAGGTGCCCTCAAACCTTTCTTTCCAGTTGGAGTGCCACCTTTTCCTCCACCAGCTGAAGCCCCACCACCCTGCTGTCTCTCCATGTATCCTCCTGCACGGCCAGCAGGACCACCAACCCCACTTGTGCTGCCTTTAGGCTTAGGCTGAGGCTTTGCTGGCAGATTGGGCTTAGCCTTCTCTAAGGCCTGCATCACAGTATTCTTTGAAGAAGGCTGAAAGAGTTCACAACTAATCAAAATGTGAGATCATAGGAAAAATATATAATGGAATCTGAAAAAGATGCATTCTGAAATACCAATGTGTATCATGATTAATGATGTCTAATCATAAAAATCATTCAACTGATGTGTACAGTATTTACATTAACAGTTACTACACACCCCAATCAAAATGACAAATATAAAAAAAATCTGACTGCTAAAATAAATGCAAGTATTTTTCAAACCTGAATAATCTGAATGCCAGACTCACCATAACCAAGACGTAATGACGACCTGCTAGTATCTAGGTTGGGGCATTCTGGGAAATGGAAATACTGCCTAAGTGGGTGCAGATTGACTATCACAAAACTGAGCACTAACTTGGTTGATGCCAATAAGTAGATATCTGAATGATCAGTGGTATTCTAATCATCCCCTGTGGTGACTCCCTTACCCTGGTCCAAGCAGTTGTTTCCTTACTTGCAGGTCTATTAATTTTCTTCCAATGAAAATAATTGAAATTTAAAGACCTTTTAAAATGATTTTGTTATTCATGCAATACCAGCAAAAAATAAAATCATTGTTAGTTTTTCGTTCCTTTTTAAGCATAAACTTTTCATGACATGTAATGCAACCACCTATACAAGTACCGCAAAAGTCACCCATAAAATATGTAGGTATCACTGGGGATAGGGGAAAAAGAATACTTTCCACATATTCACAGCGTGGCGTAGAAGGCAACTAAAGTGGGTGGAAGTGGGGGGCTGGAAATCCTCCCCTTCTTGCATTTCAATTTCTAAAGGGGGAAACAGAGGAAGGAGTCAAGTTGGGAGTGCTCATCCTCCTTGAAAGCTCAGATGGGGTGTCTGAATGTGTATGGATGTAACCAAAATGAAAAGAAAGGAGAGATAGGTAATATGATTGAGGAAAGAAACCTGGATGTTCTGGCTTTAAGTGAAACAAAACTCAAGGGTAAAGGGGAAGAATGGTTTGGAAACGTTTTGGGAGTGAAGTCAGGGGATGGTGTAAGGACAAGAGATAAGGAAGGAGCAGCACTACTCCTGATGCAGGAGTTGTGGGAGTGTGTGAGAGAGTGTAAGGAAGTAAATTCTGGATTAATGTGGGTAAAACTGAAAGTGGATGGCAAGAGATGGGTGATTACTGGTGCTTATGTACCTGGTCATGAGAAGAAAGATCCTGAAAGGCATGGATTTGTGTGCTGAAAAAAGACTGGTGACTGGGAATACCTGGTTTAAAAACAGAGACATTCACAAGTATACATACGTGAGTAAGAGAAATGGTCAATGGGCATTATTAGATTATATATTAATTGACAGGCATGTAAAAGAGATCCTTTTGGATGTAAATGTGCTGAGAGGGACAGCTGGTGGGATGTCTGATCACTATCTTGCGGAGGCGAAGGTGAAGATTTGTGGATGTAAATGTGCTGAGAGGGACAGCTGATGGGATGTCTGATCACTATCTTGTGGAGGCGAAGGTGAAGATTTGTAGTTTTCAAAAAAGAAGAGAGAATGTCTGGGAGAAGAGAGTGGTGAGAGCAAGTGAGCTTCAAAAGGAAACTTGTGTGAAGAAATATCAGGAGAGATTGAATGTAGAATGGCAAAAGGTGAGAGCAAATGAAGTGAGGGGAGTGGTTGAAGAATGGGATGCAATAAGGGAAGCTGTGATAGCATGTGCATGAGAAAGTGAGGAGAGAGAGAGAGAGAGATTAGGAAGGGTAGCGAGTAGTGGCATGAAGAAGTAAAGTTGTTAGTGAAAGAGAAAAGAGATGCGCCTGCATGATACTTACAAGGAAGGAGTGCAAATGACATGGAGATGTATAACAGAAAGCAGCAGGAGGTCAAGAAGAAGGTGCAGGGGTTGAAAAAGAGGGGAAATGAGAGTTGGGGTGAGAGAGTGTCATTAAACTTTAGGAAGAATAAAAAGATGTTTTGGAAGGAGGTAAATATGTGCGTCAGACATGAGAACAAATGGGAACATCAGTGAAGGGGGTGAAGGGGGAGGTGATAACAGATAGCTATGGAGTGAGTATTTTGAAAGACTGCTGAATGTGATTGATGATAGAGTGGCAGATGTAGGGTGTATTGGTCGGGATGGTGTGCAAATTGAGAGTAAGGGAGAGTGGTTTAGTGAAGAGAGAAGAGGTGGTGAAAGCCTTGTAGAAGATGAAATCCAGCAAGGCAGTGGGATTGGATGGTATTGCAGTTGAATTTATCAAGAAAGGGGGTGACTGTGTTGTTCATTGGTTGGTAAGAATACTCAATGTATGTATGAATCATAGTGAAGTGCCTGAGGATCGGCGGAATGCATGTATAGTGCAATGATACAAAGGAAAAGGGGATAAAGGTGAGTGTTCACGCAACAGAGGTATAAGTTTGTTGAATATTCCTGGAAAACTGCATGGGAGATTATTGATCAAAAGGGTGAAGGCATGTATAAAGCATCAGACTGGGGAGAAGCAGTGTGGTTTTAGAAGTGGTAGAGAATGTGAGAAATACTTAGAAAAATAGATGGATTTGTATGTAGCACTCATGGATATGGAGAAGGCATATGGTAGGTTTGATAGAGATGCTTTGTAGAAGGACTTAAAAATATATGGTGTGAGAAGTAAGCTGTTAGAAGCAGTGAAAAGTTTTTATCTAGGGTGTAAGGCATGTGTACAAGTAGGAAAAGAAGAAAGTGACTGGTTCCCGGTGAAGGTCGGTCTGCACCAGGGGTGTGATGTCCCCATGGTTGTTTAATTTGTTTATGGTTGGGGTGGTTAGGGAGGTAAATGCAAGAGTTTTGGAGAGAG
>JAYMFT010278833.1:0-10519 GCA_038088735.1 Panulirus argus | reverse complement strand
CTCTCTCTCTCTCTCTCTCTCTCTCTCTCTCTCTCTCTCTCTCTCTTTCTCTCTCTCTCTCTCTCTCTCTCTCTCCGAACTAGCATACACAGTTACACCCAGACACCCGACAGACAGACATACAGACAGAGTGAAGTCGTGGCTATGAAAGGGCGCGTGGCAGAAGGTTCCAGAGAGGTCGGAACGCTTAGAGGGAAATTGGGAGAAAAGGAGATGAGAAGAAGGTCGGTCGGAGGGGGCGAGAAATGGGCCAGTGACGGGGATGCGCTTAGGCTGGAAACGCGGAGGCCAGGAGAACTGGAAGGGGCTGGAACGTAAGAGGCTTCAGCAACTGCTGCCGCCGATGGGCAGGGGGAGAGTGGAGGGGGTACTGGGGCCGAGGAGTGAGCCTGGGGTGTGACTGATGTAGCAGGAACGAGCCTGGGGTGTACTTAACGTGGTAGGAATGAGCTAGGAGTACATTTGACGTGGTAGGAGTGAGCCTGGGGTGTATTTGATGTGATAGGGATGAGCCTGCGGTGTTTTTGACGCGGTAGCAGCGACTGCGGTGAATTTGACGTGGTAGTAGTGAGCCTGGGGTGTATTTAATATGGTAGGAGTGAGCCTGGGGCGTATTTAACGTGGTAGGGGTGAGCCTGTGGTGTATTTGACGTGGAAGGAGTTTGCCTAGGTGCATTTGATGTGGTAGGGGTGATCTTGGGGTGTATTTAACGTGGTAGAAGTGAGCCTGGAGTGTATTTGATGTGGTAGGAGTGAGCCTGGGGCGTATTTGATGTGGTAGGTGTGAGCCTGGAGTGTATTTGATGTGGTAGGAGTGAACTGGGGTGCATTTGACTTGGAAGGAGTGAGCCTGGAGTGTATTTGATATGGTAGGGATGAGCTGGGGTGCATTTTACATGGTAAGAGTGAGCCTGGGGTGTATTTGGCGTGGTAGGAGTTTGCGTAGATGCATTTGATGTGGTAAGGGTGATCTTGGGGTGTATTTAACGTAGTAGGAGTGAGCCTGGGGTGTATTTGACGTGGTAGGAGTAAGCTTGGGTGTGGTTGACGTGGTAGGTGTGAGCTTGGGGTGTGGTTAACGTGGTAGGAGTGAACATGGAGCGAGGGAAAGAATAGCAGAGACTTAATAAAGAAACCAGAGGAGCGGAATTATTATTTGTGTTGCAAAGGGGATATATGGACGTGGACGACTTTGAACTGAAGGAAACGATCGACAAGTGGGTTAGATCGGCCGCCATTTATACAAGGAACGTCACGGGTGTGCCGAGAGATGAAGACAGTTACGCGTGGACTGGACAAGGACTGCGTCCATTCAGATGGAAAGGAGAAAATAGGATACGAAAATGACACCGGAGGCAGTGGCCTCACGGAATGGCAAAGAATTGAAGTAAAAGACGCCGGAACGGAACAGGAGAAGGTAAACAGCACGGGAGGGTAATGGTCTGGTCAGGCGGGGTTGAGGTACGCGGAACTTGCGGAACGTAACAAGAGTTTTCCATTGTACAAGTGGACCAAGGTGGACGAACATACCAAAGGTGGAAGAGAGAGACCAAGGGTGGAACTGACAGACCAAGGAATGAAGAGACAGACTTAAGGTAGGTCAGACAGGCTGAGGGTGGAACGAGAACAGGAAAACACCAGATAGGAAAGACGAGGAAAAGGTGATGAAGGGAGAGGCGAGAGAGAGAGGGAGAGGAGAAGAAGGCCAGTTGTGACGGGGACGACACTAGTAGCGTAGGAATGCATCTGCGGATGATGTCGGCTGCCGGTAGGAAAAAAAAAGAAGCAGCAGGTCAGGCAAGGCATCGCTGCAACTGCTGTGGATGATAGTCCAAGGAAAACGTATGATTGACAACAGGACGAGATAGTGTGATTGTTACCACAGTGTCCAGCCCGGCCGGGAGAGCGGGGAATTCGCATCACGAGTCTGGTGTAAGCAAAGAAAGTGGGAAGTTCCCCTGAAGGCTGGAGGGTGTTCAAAATGGGAGAGACGGTGAGATGGAGACGAACTGGGCCAAACCTGGATTCACATGGGGAAAGAGAGTCATGGAGGTGCAAAGTCTGTGTGTGGGTGGGGGGGAGGGATGTGTGTGTGCCTCTGTGTGTGTGTAGGAATGCCTCCTCTACTAGCGTGTCTCTGAGCACGCTCAAGAACCACAGGACACACGACATCAGTGCTCGGCGACATATTTTTACATACAATAGCATGGAAACAGGATGCCTTGGATACTACGCCCAAGGGGAGGGAGGTTGTTGCAGTCCTTGGCTCTGAGTATGCGGTCAGCGAGGGAATGACGGTGATCTATGGGACGAGACCAGGCTGCCCAGGACCACAGAAGAAGGGCCGGTAGCTGGACGGAACTAAAGGAAAACTCAACTGGATTTATGGATGAGGGAAGAGAACTCCAGTCACAGGATGGAGCAGTGCTAGAAGGGGTTCTGTGGCCTTTGTAGTGAAGGTTCTGTGGCTCTTGTATTGAGGATTTTGTGCCTATATAGTGGGGGTTCTGTGCCTATATAGTGCGGTTCTGTGGAATATATTGCGAGGGTTCTGTGGCCTCTATAGTGAGGGCTCTATGGCCCCTATCGTGAGGGTTCTGTGGCCTCTATCATGAAGAGTCTGTGGCCTCTATAGTGACAGTTCTGTGACCTCTGCGAGTGAGGGTTCTGTGACATCTATAGCGAGGTTTCTATGACCTCAGCAGTGAGGAAGTCAGTGAAGGGTTACCTGTGGCAGGAAGACGAGAGAAGATTGCGTTGGGGGTCAACCTGTGAGAGGAAGCCATGCGCAATGGAGATTTCAGACGCCGAAAATATACGAGGGATCTTCCTGCATTCTTATAAGTCACCCTGACTCACTGCCTCTACTCATGGTCTCACCCTGACTCACTGCCTCCACGTATGAGCTTTCTTGAGACATGAGACAGAGGGCAGAGATGAATGCAACAAATCAAGGAGAGGAGAACGAAGTGCACGAAACATTGTGCAGTCTTGTGTGCGACACTCGGGATAAACAAACATTTCGAAGCTTATTTCGTCCGGATCAACATTTGACAAAAAGCAATTTAATGATAGCATGGCTGAAGGGGTAGATGGTTAGGGGTGGGTGGAGGGAGTGCACTGAGGACAGTACAGGGACACTGAAGGTGACAGGTGGGCCCGAGTGGGCCCAGGGACCCCCAGAGGGTCCTCTTCCCGTCAGAAAGGGGAATGGGGGGGGGGGGATTTGCATCGATGTCTTTAGCATAAACAAAGTAAAGGGGGAATACATGTGTCTGTGGTAGTGGTGAGCGTCCAGTGTGGTGGGTGGGTGGGTGGCGGCGGTGAAGATGGGGCCGACTTGCTGGTGGCAGCCCTCATCACGACCTCCTTATCGTCGCCAACCGCTAAAGCCGCAGCCTCCGCTACTGTTCCCTTCCTCTCGGCCGTAATCCTCATTGTTACCCCCTCCTGGACCACGACACACCTCACCGCAGCCTTAAGCTGAACTCCATCAAGGTAGGCAGCCTGTCTGGCTGAGGTAGATTGAGCCTTCAGCTCCCCCTGCCCAGGGTTTGGTCCCCACCTGCCCCGCCATCTGCCCATCCCTCCAGGAACACCTGTTGACGTGTAACACAAGCCTATAGGTGAGCTGCGCCATTACCTGCCTCCTTCCTCATGGTCGGGGAGGTGTGGGGAGTGGGTGTAGAGATGTGTGGGGTCGTGGGAGGTGCGGTGAATAGGTACAGGGGTATGTGGGGCCTTGTGAGGTGTGATGTATGAGTGAATGAGTGTGTGGGAGGTGGTGTGTGGGTGTAGGAACGTGCGGTTTTGTGGGTGGTGTGTGGGTGTAGGGATGTGTTGTCGTGGGGGTGGGGGTGTGTTTGGGTGCGTTAGAATGTTTTGATAATAATGATAATAATAATAATGATTACAATAATAATAATAATAATAATAATAATGATAATGATAATAATAATAATGATAAGAATAATAACAATAATAATAATAATAATGGTAATAGTGATAATAATGATAATAATAACGGTCTATCGAAACAATCCGAGCCAAAGGCTGGTGATACAGAGATAGGATTGAAAAGTCTTTCCACCAACACTAGTGTCGGAGCAAAATGATCATTGGGACTGTGGGCGTTTTTATATTGTCTTGCGCAGGTCTCTTAGGGACACGATAAAGATGATGGATTAATAAAGATAAGTAAGAAAGCTATTGAGTGCAACGCCTTCAAGCTGTGATTTAGAAGGGACTGAGTGCCAATCGGAGCTAATAGACCCATGTTCCCTCACAGCGAAATGTGTTAAAGAAAACGTGTGTTTTATGGTAAATGTAGCAAGATCATTGCACTACAGGTACTAATGACCAAAAAACACTAGAAGTCTAAAATTGTGAAAAAAATAGAACCTTTTAGCGATAAGTATAAACAAACCCTGTAGGAAATGGCAAAACACCTTAGTGTTAGCAATAAGAAATATGAAATTCCAAATACGTATCTGCTTTTTGTATCGAGTAGATAATTTTACTTTATATGACTAACTTAGTTTATGTACTGAAGCAATTTTGTAATATCTAATGTCATAATCATCTGGTCACTGTGGTCTGGCAGAAACCCTTTGTGCCCTCTGTAATCCCACCGTGTTAAAGCCCTCAGGATGAGCAAGGGCCACACAGTAAATTAGCCGCCGATATCGGCAAAAGCCAAACATTTGTAGCGCAAAAACCGAACCTCTGTAGTGGTCTTTACGAGCTGGGATATGGGAGGCCACGGGAAAGACATAAACAGGAGATCTGATGGTCTGTGTTGACATTATGTGTTGGAGGACAACAATAGCAACTTATATTTCTAATCTATATGGTTAGATACAGGGCAGTAAAGCCGAAGGCTCAGACGGGGCTCGATGTCGATGCTGAACTGCAACTCGGGGAAGAGGGATCTCAAGTGGCAGGAGGTGACGGTGACGAAAATGGTGCAACTAGTTTATTCCCGGACAGTCGGGTGAGGTGCAGGTGATGGTTGCAGAGGACAGCGAGTGCGACTGTATTTACCGTCTCTTGGCAGAAGATCGAGGGTTTGTGGGGAGTGGGCCTTGTGTGGAGCCCCGTGAATTGTGTGTGTGACCGGAGAGCTCTTTTTTGGGCCTGAAGCTGTTGTATGGACCCGGGGGTTGTTGTGTGGGCCTGGAATTTGTTGTGAGGTCCCTGGAGGTGTTGTGTGGGCACGGAGAGTTTATATTGTGGGCCCGGGGTGGGGGGGACGGCGGGGGGCTGTTGTGTTGGCTTTTGGGGGGGGGGGGGGAGTGCAGGTGGCCAGCGGACAGGGAGCACCTCGGGCTGGGTCAACATGAGGTATCATCTCCCCGCCCTTGTCACTGACACCGTAACCCAAGCCGGGCCTCGTCCCTCACCCCACCTCACCTTCCAGCACGCCCGCCGTAACAGGTGCCGCCACCTTGATCTTGGAGACGCGCCTCCTGCAGCTGATGATCTGAACAGACGCCCAAGACATCTGCACGGCATTAAGAGATATATTTATAGGTTCTGATTCTTCGTAAGTCAGGCTCTTGATTTAAGATTTTTAATTGTCTAAATGTACGTAGACAAGGCATTCAATGATAGCATGGGTGAAGGGTACTTGGCTTGGGGAAGGTGGAGGGTGACAAGTGGTCCCAGGGTCTTTTTCGCGTCAGAAGAGGAGGAACAGCATCAGTGTTATTATTTATCATATTATATTAGTACAGGACATTCTTATCATGGTTCGTATTTGAGGGAAGTACAAACATTATGATGGGGAGTGAAAACTTAAGACGCAGTATTTAAACAATGTACAGCACACGGTAAAGTTCCACTGGTAGTGATACAACAATAGTTCAGAGAGAGGTTTAGGGTACGTGAAATACTCGGTGTGGAATTTGCAGAATACAGTGTGATACCGACTGTTGTATGCGATGATTTACATGATTAGGCGATATCAATACATAGCCAGACAAATCACGTGTTGATATTGTAGGTGAAAGGCACAAAGGAATACAAAGGAATTCAAACAGCAACAGACCAGTATGTCCTAACGAGGCTGTTTGTGACTGTGGTAGAGAACAGAAGCTCATAGAGTGATAAGAGTGGAAAGAAATACAGATGATGAAAACAGCAAAAACCTGTAAACTTTTCTCGAAACTAAGATGGGGCAAATGTCTGTCGTGGATTCGAACCGAAATATTTATCAAGTGACATTCTAAACGTATCTACAGTGCTGCTGTCAACTTCTCTAATTGGCGAATCATTCCATATGTTAACAATCCTGGTGAAAAAGATTACTTCTCATTCCAGGTAAAACGTTTCCTCACGAGTCTGTAATCATTACTGCGAGTAAAATCGAACAAATCCACCCTTAAATAGCTTATTAGATCGAGATTGTCGATGCCTTTGATAATTTTGAATACCTGTATGAGATCTCTTTTTGACTTTCTCAGTTCTAAGCTATATAAAATAAAGCTTTCAAAAAATTAGCCTCTCAGTTCGGAATTCATTTTGGTAGCTCCCCTCTGTACTCTCTCCATTCTGTCATCTTTTTCAAGCAGGGTGACAAAACTGACCTCAGAATCGAAGATGGGGACACGCTAATCACTTGTAAGGAGTGAGAAAACTTTCCCTGGACGTAATATCGATGGCCCTGTCTCTGAATCCAAGATCTTTTGTTACCCCTTCCTTGCACTTTTTGCGGCTTTAGGTCACCAGAGATTATTACAGCAAAGTATTTTTCCTCATTTATCCTTTGCATTTCAATAGAATTCATACAGTACCTTGCCTGCTCTTTTGTACTTCCGATTTGTTTAACTTTGCACTTGTTGATAGAATTCATTCAGTACCTGTGAGCCCACTCCCTAAGTCCGTTTGTGTCAGTTTGAAGCTGCAGACGTTTAATAACAGTTATACTTTAACTTCCCAACATACTATCATCTGCGAATTTCGATACCTTACAATTCAGTCCATTATCAATGTCATTAATATATATGAGAAAGAGAAGCGGTCCTGAGACTGATTGAAATAACCATTCCGAGGCTTGACCATAAAATTACCGTTTGTTTAAAGCCAGTCAACCAATTTCTTAGCCATCGAATAACATTCCCATCTGTACCACGCGAGTTAATTTTTATTAGTAACCTATGATGAGGAACTTATCAAATGCTTTTGAAAATCTAAACCGACGGCATCAGCTACTTTACCTTCCTTGTACATCTTGATTGTATCATTAAAGAAATCAAGTAGATTTATCAGCCATGAGCGATTTCATCGAAATCCTCGCTGAGACTCGTTTAAAAAGTGGTGGTACTTTAAAAGGTCTACACTTTCCTTCTGAATGATGGTTTCCGTAATTCTATTAGCTGCAGACGTTAAGGTAACTGGACGATAATATCCCTGTAGTGATTCATTACCTTTTTCGAAGACTGGTGTTAAATTGACAAACTTCCATTCCCCCGGAACTTTCCCCGGTAGCAAGTGACTTACTGGAAAGACCACTCAAAGACTTAACTATCTCGTAGCTAGTGGTACATGGATGCAAGCGTGGAACCCACAGGGGGAATATGCGTTAACATAAGATGGGTGACAGAGGGCGTGCTCTGCGATCCACAGGTTTAAATCAGCATCTCATCGTTGACGGTGGTGGCGCAGTGCAAAGTGAGGTGACGAAAGGCATAGACAGGAGATTCCTGGATAGATACGTGGTGCAGGTATAGCTCAGGGCATAGCAGATTTTGGATATATTCTAAGGATGTCAGGGAGAATTACTGCTCCTGTTATATTACTCCCAGTGAAATAGTCAGTAAAAGGCCTAATTGCTTAAAGCAATAGTTCTTGTGGCATGAAAACACTGATTTCAGGGTGTTAGATTATGGTATGTCCAAGTGTGTAAGTGTCTATCAGGTGCAGAGCACAACTGACACTTGGTATATTCAGGATCATAATTTCTTGCGACTTGTCACTTTTTCTTTTTTACGTTGGAGGCTCCAGTCACGGACAAAAATCCACATCAAGGCCGGCCCTTACCTGAAATATAGAGAAGTTAATGAAGTAGAAAAAGAGGAGACAATGGAAAGTATTTACGAATTTGGAGAAGGTAAAATACCTCTCTTCTACAATGTGCCAAGTCATAGTTATTGGGAAAGACAAGAGAAGGTAGAGAGTTCCAAAGCTTCGACGTGTAGGGAAAGAAACAGTTATCAAAACGACCCACCCATGAATTGTCAATGGCCACAGTGCAATCGTGCGAAGCAGCAGCTTGCCAAGTTTTGCATGGTCTAACTGATGATGGGGGCACACAAACAGTCAGCTCTCGGTAGAGTTGATCAGTCGGACCGCTTTTGACTCAACTCTGTCAAGTAAGGATGCAGAGCTAGAACCACCCCAAATGTGAGAGCAGTTCTCCATACAAGGATGGAGTACTCCTTCGTATAAACGGAGCAACTGTTGGGAGGAAAAGAAATTTCGAGATCTAAACAGGACTCCCATTTTCTTTGAGGCAGACTTAGCTATTTCTGTTATGTGGGGTTTCGGAGATGGAGTAGATGTTACAATAATATCAAATATGTTCATTGGGACAAGAAGTGGAATTATCAAACATCCAAAGGAAAGAGAAAAGTTGTAGGGAATTCTCGATAGAGAGAGGAGTAGAAACTGGGAAACTGGGTCTTGGAAGCATTAAACTTTACTATATTTCTTGTACCCCACCGAGAAAGCCTGTCGAAGTCTGAGTTTATTGAGGAAGTTGTGTCGTGACGAGATGCAGATAGAGTGAGAGAAAGAGTAGAATTGAAGGACGTGAAGGAATGCAGTGTTGTGTAGTCAGTATATGAGTGCAACTGGTTATTTGTGAAAGAGTGGAAATCATTGATCAAAAGGAGAAACAGTGTAGGGGACAGGACAGGCCTCAGCCCTGAGGGACACCGCTGTTGATAGAGAAATGGGGAGAGGCTGATTCATCAATAACCACGGAGATAGATCAGCCAGTGAGGAAACTAGACATGAGGGAGCAAATTGAGGTAGGGAAGCCCAAAGAGGGGAACTTTAACATGAAACCCCCATGCCACACCTTATCAAAAGCTTTGGGTATGTCTAGGGCAACTAAATAGAATTCCCCAGAACCTTTCAGGAATTATGACTAGACATAAGTAAGATAGGAAAGACTATCACCAGTGGATTTCGCTTTACGGAAGCCAAACTGATGACCAGAAGAAGACTGAGATCCAATATGTCTAAGGGTATGAAAGATAAGGAGGGATGCAAAGAATTTGGAAATGGTAGATGTCAAAGCACCAGGACGATAGTTAGAGGGATCAGAACGGTCACCCTTCTTAGGGATGGGTTGTACCAATGCATGCTTCCAAGAAGGAAAAGACCTGTTTGTAAAAAGAAACAGAACAGACGAGCAAGGGCAGGTGCATGTTGAGAAGCACACCCTACCTGTATTCTGGCAACCACAGTATTACATTGTCTGGTACAGTGTCAGTGTTTTCCATACTTATATTTCTCAACCCTGTAGCGATATTACAGCTTACAGGTCGTCTGGCATCTCTCTGGAGGTTCGCATCTGGTACTGGGGTCTCTAAGCAGACAAGCTCTTTTAGCGAGCGAAGTTTTCAGCATGGTCATGATATTAAAAGCAAACATTTGAAGGTATCCATAGGACATTTTTAAAGACTTCAATAAGCATGGAGTATTCTTCTCTTCCATGGGCGATGCAAGAGTTGGTTTGGAATCAGCGAGGATTACATTTAGTCAGGCAGTAGCTTAGTTAATTTGCAACGCTTTGAATTGACCTTTGCACCGATCTCGAGTCGTTTGTAACATTAGGAACTGGTGTTGGCACCGGTGTCCGCTCTCCGCTGACAGTGTTAGGTGTTCAAAGTACACAGAGTATCGAGGAAAATATAACTGATCTTTTCCTTATACATCATTGCTTGTCTTCGCGCACGAAGGGTCAGGCCAAAGGTCGCTAGACACGACACACCCAAGGGGTTGTTCCGTCGTGCTTTAAGAGGTTAGGAAGGCGAGTGTCGCGAGAGTGGGTTGTGTCGCAGGAGCGGTGGTCAGCTGAGGACAGAGGAAGTGCGCGCCAACCTCTAGAATGTTGCCGTGCCTCGTCCCACTGACAGCCGGCCCATTCCGTGTCCTTGTCTGAGGCTCTTAACATTTCTCAAGATCCCGCCGGGCCACCTCTTCCTGTAACTCTGAAAGTTAAGTTCGTTCAGAGGCAAAAACGGTCTTTTTCGGCCATTTGTCGTAGATTGTTTAGAGTTTCCGTGTCATCAGCTTGAATTTAAGTACGAACGGTGACCGCTGTGTCGCTCACTCGTCAAGTTTGAGAAGAGAACAAATCGCGCTGTTTGCGCCGGACGCGAGTCCTCCTCGGGGAAAAATGGCGGGAACTGAGCGGTGCGAATCGCTCTAACGCCCCCCTCCCTCTCCCTCTCTCTCTCTCTCTCGCTTGCTCGCTTGCTCTTCCCTCCCTCCCTTCTTACCTACAGGT
>JAYMFT010278823.1:0-10519 GCA_038088735.1 Panulirus argus | reverse complement strand
ATATGTATGAAAAAAAAAAAAAAAAAAAAAAAAAAAAAAAAAAATATTATTAATAATTATAATATCCCTGGGGATAGGGGAGACAGAATACTTCCCACATATTCCCTGTGTGTCATAGAAGGTGACTAGAAGGGGTGACAGCAGGGGGCTGGAAATCCTCCCCTCCTGTTTTACCTTTCCAGAAAGAAGGAACAGAAACACATGCCAAGTGAGGATCTTTCCTTCTGCAAATTGGTCATCTGTTCCTTACGCTACCTCGCTAATGTGGGAAATGGTGCATAGGTAAAAAAAAAAAAAAAAATAATAATAATAATAATAATAATATTAATATTGATAATGACAATAAATGTAAAAATAAAAATAACAATAATAATGATATTGAAATACTAATGATAATGTAAGGAAAATCTTAAGTACAATTTCCTAACTAGCAGCTAACTTATCCCAGAACAATCTAAATCTTGTCATTAGCAATGAAACCAAACACAAAAAAAGCATAATTACTTACCCTTTACAGTAAGAGATCAACAAAGATCTAGAGAAATGTGATGGGTACCAAATGTCAATAACACATGACTCCACTTATCGCTGTGTGCCCAATTCTGCCAAATCTTCGTCTCTAAAAATACATAACACTCTGAAGCATACATTATTATTTCTAGTTCAGTACAGAAGTTTCACTATATCTACTTCATCCAATGGAAGAACTATGATTTAAATGAAATTGAAGAGTGAAAATTCTAATGTTCTATGTAGAGAGGTGAAAAAGTTGTATTAATAATACAGTTGTATATCATTTGCTGAATGGACAGCAATGAGAATCTGAAAATGGATGAACAAATATTTATGGGAAAGGAACATGCTAGTTTTGCTGGAACTAATGGATGCAAGAATATTGTCTGTTCAAAATGTGATAGTTTGATTGACAAAGATGGAGAAAAGGTTTGCATGAGATAAAAATAATGCTTTATGGAACAAATTGACAATGAATAAAGTATGTTGGTACTGGTTTGGTGGGACTGAATGTTTGAGTCCTGAAGGGGTATTAGGGCTAAAAAAAATTTTCAAGGTGTGACAAGTAGTATTACAAAAAACAAAACAAAAAAAAATATGGAGAACTGATGGTGAGGATGGGGAAGAGCATGATATGGCAAAAAGTGGCAGTGAAACAGCAGATGAATGGATTTGGGTAAAAAAGTAAAAAGATTACATAACATATGATTGGATGATGGTAATTACTGAGATAACACTGAAACTGGAAAGCCACCTTTGGCGAGGTTGTATCATTGTTGTACAATATTGTCGAAGAATTCCTCACTCAAAGGAGTACATCCTATCCCTGCTCCTAATTATAGCAAAAATGGGTCAGAAAAATGTCTCTCACACTCCAAAAGTGATTTTCCTATACTTGACAAATACATGTGACGATGCATGTCTGTAATCATCCTGCAAGTCAGCATACATAACACAAAACAGCAATAAGATCATGCCACTGTTCAAATGTCAGCTTTGAAAATTACCCGAGATATTAATAAACATGGACTGAAACTTTCCTCCTGATCAAATTAGCTAATCAAAATCACACTTACACATGTATACACAGGCACCAGGAAAAAAATAAACAGGAATGATAACCAAGATGTACACCCATTATTTTGCAAAACTGATGATTCTTAAACTGCATTTCATGAACACGTTATCATTTTGGGGAACTGGTGGGAGGATACTTAAACCTACTCACCTGATACTGTAGATTTAACATTCTTGGATACCAGGTGTGCAACATATCCATAATCCAAAGGTCATGAGTTGCTGAATTATACTGAAGTTCATCAAAGAACTCACTGTTCATCTGCAGTAATTCTGTAATACCCTTATGCAACACAGCAAAAATTAACTTAATTCTTAACAAAGAAAATGCATATTTTAACAGAAGAGAAACATAGTATCATTAGATTTACACCTTACAGCCTAAAAAAAATGCACAAAGTAGTACACACAAAAAAAATGTATTATCCCATATGGATCCAATAAATTGTCCCAGCAAGGCTGGTAACATGAATGAGTGGCAAATCTCTTAATAATTATGGTGTACCCACTTAACAGTTATTTTCATCAAAATCTGAAATCAATCTAACATTCATTAGGGTTAATAAGAGGAATGATTGCTAGCGACTGATATATTACAATATCACGAAAGCAGCGATACTAATGTAAGGCCAGACCAATGGGCATTATTCAAAATCTTTTGTCCATGGTGTCATATGGTTTCACACAAAAAGTGGAAAGATACTTTTTTATTGTGTGTACTTTAACTTCAATTTCTTTTTACAGAAAGCATATCAATATGTCTTCTTCCTGAGATTTCAAGAAGCAAACACTTCTCTGAATATATATCACTCCCTATCAGTAAAAGCCAAAATTTCACAAATATACTTTAATTTCCTAAAAAAAGGCTATAAAGGAAAAGGTGTGGCTTTCCCAGGAGGACAAATCAAAAACCTTGTCTAAATAAAACAGGATGAATGAATATTCAGAAATATAATTCAATAAGGTGTTATTATCACATGGAATCGATATAAACTATCCACCATTACATGTCTAGGCTCGACAACAGATGATTAGTGATCTCACTGCTCACAGAAGACTCAGTCTGATATATCTAACTTTTAGCTCTCTGTTGGTGAAATGGTATTAGTCACTAATTGTCACTCTAATGATTTTGGATTCAATCCGAACCATGTAATGGTGAAAAGTTTATATATTCAGAAATACAAGACTTGAAGATCTACTTAATGAAAACATAAATGGACAACATGCACAACATTACTATGCATATATTCTTCCAAAATATCTCTGCATGAAAAACTACATTATAACAAAGGCAACAAAAATTTGAGATCCTGTTGCCTTAATAAAATACTAAAAATGTCTTACACAAGCATCTTAATAATCTCTAACAGATGTTATGCCCATAAATATTTTTTCTTGTAGAATTTGTATCAATGAAGACATGAAAATGTAATCTCCCCAATTTGGAATGAAAATTTTTTGCTTCAGTAATAAGCAACCCACACTCTTTGGCAAAAAAAATTGAAACAGATTATTTGCTTGAATTCAAGGCACATCAACAAACACTAAGGACTGGCAGCAAAGTCTTTCTGACTGAAGTGTTTAGATACCACTTCTGTCAAATAAAGAAACTGATTATGTCTCTTGACTCTAGTCAGGACACACCAACCACATCAACTGCTGTTGGACCTGAAATGGAGACACTTAACTGAAAAGATGAAAACTATGTTTAGTCATAAAAGAAAATGAAATGGACTTCTTTACTCCTAAAGAGCACAATACAGCAGACAACTGAGTTCAAGTCTTCACGATGTAGCTGTTGGTCTGCCCACAATACAGTGGTTTACTAAGACATCAAGTATCTGATTCACTTCCTGTTCCTCAGGGTCCATCCAGTATATTATGTTCCATCCCTCTTTTTAAGATCCTAGAATTAACCTCACTCACCATCCTGTCCATAAACAGATTAAGCAACCACAGTAACATCACACATCCTGGACCCCTGCAGATCCACCTTCACTGAAAACCACTCATCTTCTTCCCTTCCACCTCACACGTCCCTGCATTTAGTTGCTTTTCATTTGCCCGATTCACGTAAAGGACTTTCTACAAGGCTTCTCTGTCAACCCTATGAAATACTCTCCTTAGGTTTTTCCATGCCACATCAATTTGGTTCTCCTCTCTCACGGATTTTGGTGGAACTTTTATCACAGCCCTTGACATCTCCAAGGCATTTGACATGGTGCGGTATGTCTTTGCTTTCTAAATGCCTCTCCCACAGTTCTTCTGTTTATCTCTGCTCCCCATGGAATAGTTATCTCTAGCAGTCTCATTACAGTAGTTGTTGACTGAGCAACTTACCCCATCATAATAACAATGGCATTCCTCAGGGTTCTGTCCTTTCACCTACTCTCTTTCTTCTCTCAAAATACGAGCTCTCTTCTACTTCTAACCCTATTGACTTTTATGCTGATGATTCCACTTTGCATACTTCAACTCACTTTTCCTCCCCTCTTCCTCCTTATACTCACTCTTTTTCTCATACTAAGCTAATTTCATCTTAGAAGAGGGAAGCAGTAACCTTATTAAATTCAATGGTGCCAAAATGCAATTTCTACTTATATCTCTCATAAAAGAATCATTCAATTTCTTTAACTCGATTTCAAAACATCATAATTCAACCCTGTAATAACTTAATCATGTTAGGCACAACCATATCCTCCTCTCATTCATAGAAACCCTGCAAAAATCAACATCACAAAGTCTGCTTCCCAAAAGCTGGGAATGATGTATAGGTGTCATAATTATTTTTCTTGTGAACAGCTGTTTCATATCTACAAGGATCTTATTTGCCCAAGTATGGAAAACTGCTCATGTATCCAAAGTGGCTCATGGAAATAAGAAGCTTCTGTCTCATTAATTCTCCTGACCTCACCTCTCTTCAACCTTTCCTTTCCATAGGCTACAGTGTTGCTACTCTCTCTCTCTCTCTGTTCGACAGGTATTATTTTGGCCAATGTTTTCATGAGACGTATCCCTGCCCCTAAGGCTTGAACCCAATGCATGTGTTTGGCTGCTTATTCTTACTGTTTCTATGAGGAGACAAGCCACTCTAGGATTAGATGCAATGATTGCCTCTTTCTACCCTCTAACTGTTAAGCTATAGAATTCTCTTCCTTCTTTCATCTTTCTCTCACAAGTCATAAATTTTTTTTTCACATGCTTTTTTCTTTTACCTGAAATATCCTCCGACTGGGGCAAGTTTCATCCATGACGTTTTTTTTTATAAGTACTTCTCACACATATTCTTCAAAGCAAACACATGATGCACATACCCTCTACATAAACTGAAGCCATACTGCTCCTCCCCAGTTAGTTGTTCAGTCCATGCCAACACCCTTTCAACCACAACTCTCCCATATATCTTACCTGGTAGGCTCAATACACTCATACCTTGGTAATTTCAGCATTCACATTCATCTACTTTGTCTTTATTTAAAGGCACCATGCATGAATTTTTCACACAAGCCAGTTGTTACACAGTACTTTAACTTTCTGCTCCCCACACGGTAGATAAATATCAATCTTGGGCTCCTCCACCACTGTTTTTAATCATGTCTAGTATCTTAAAGTTTCAGGATGCACTCCTTGAAAAAACAATGAAGTCTTTGAAGTCTCCCATCTTTCTTGTTAAAAGCACAAATACTTTGGTGCCTTTCTGATGGATTCCTCAGAATTCTTGTACATGCAATTTTTTTTTTTTTTACCATACTATGAAATTATTAGTCATAATGTGCTTTCCTTATTTCCAGTATTTTACCATGCATAAATCACTACGTATATTTCTCTTCTTTCTAGACTGTATAGTTTAAGTTCTTTTAATCTGCTAGGTAGTCCATATCTTCCGTTCTTTCAATTTTGCTCGTAAAAAGTTTCTGAATTCTCTCAAGCTTGTAGATCTGCATCCTGCTTAATTGGTGACCATGAAAAATAGGATTCAATTTTGCTTCTTATATAGACAATAAACAATTTCAACATTATCTTTTCCATCTCTTGTAGTTAAATTTATCATTATCACACTGCTTATTACCCAACTCATTGATATGAGTTTTCAAAGGTGGTCTTCAAATTCCTGATTCTCATTTATAGCTCTGGTCTTTCACTACAGCCACTATGCATACATTATCGAAACATATTTCTTTTCTGTTCACTGCGGCTGGGGTTCATACAATCAAACTTCTTGAATCAAATGTGCCTCAAGGTGAAGTAACAGCCACTAATACTTGCAGTGGCATCCCACACAATCCCAGGAGCTTCAGCCAAAATTATTTCCACACACTGGTCAGTCTATGTGGATATGTCAAGGAAGCCTGTACAAGATCTGTGCCCTATTGCTATATCATAATTTCTGAACCTGTGACAGTCTTACAAAATAAATGTCAGCATAATTTCTGAACCTGTGACAGTCTTACAAAATAAATGTCAGAGATGAAAACCCTTAGTAATCATATTCGTCTGTGACTTAAACACATCCAAAAATACCACACACCTCAGCGAGTCTTTATTAAGATTTTCCCTTTATAGAAATCCATCAAGTTCTCTTCCACTCAATTAATATACTATATTTCTTTGTTGTGTTTCTTTTTCTACTGATTCTTCTCTAGTGTCATCTACAAAACATTTTACTATGTTTCACCTCTTTATGTTTGATATCATTATCATCCGCAGCATTGAAGATAATGCAATTCCTTTTGGTATTCCTGAAAAGTCTTCTTCATCAAACAATTGTTTACCACAACTGTACCTTAAATTCTCTGTTCACTGGAAACTCCTTCATCCATCTTTCTAGCTTTCCACTGATGTTCTGTTTACCTATTTTATCATAATTACATGGTTCACTTTGGGTGAAAGGAAAAATGTTGAGAAAAATGTATAAACATTAATTAGGGCTTGGCAAATCTTTGCAGACCTGACTTTTAAAGGTGGAAAAGTTACAGGATGAAAGAAAGACTAAAAAAGGAAGAGAATTCAACAGCTTAGCAGTTCAAGGAAAGATGGAAGTACCATAAAGGTCAATCCCTGAGTGGCCAGTCTCAACACAGAAACTATGGGAAGCAGCAGCCAGACAAGTGCTCGGGTACAAGCCTTAGTGACATGGACACATGTAGATAGCTTACAATGGCAGTGGCAATAACAATACCAGTAAATCAGAAACAATGCAGCAACATACATAAAGGGATGATCAAGGAGAGATAATGCTTGGAGAATTAATAACATAAGTCATCTGATTCCACTCTTATTAATGAAAAGGTGAACGATAAACCACCACAGATTTGTTGGCAGTACTCACAGTGATATTACTTCGTTGTTGTAGTTATTGTCATTCAAGTGTCCTAATGTTTTATGATCACATTCAAAGGTTTTCATCAATATGTGAAGTCAAGCTCCCCAGTCTACAGTGTTTTGTCAGAAGCGTGAATCCAAATTTGTATACATGATACCTAAGCCATTTTAAGTAGCTTTACTATACTGGTGTAATCAGGGATTTGTCTCCACAATAACGTCATCAGTTTTGCTATTACTATCTTTTACAGAAAACAGCTGGTACTCCATCTGGTCCTGATGCTGTGTTTACATAGAGATATTATATAACTTTAATTATGTCATTTAACATATGAGATGGCATTTCTGTGAAAGCAGTGAAATATCTTCTCAAAATTTTTTTCATTTTTTGTATTTAGTCTTACTGACTTCAGGAATTCTAGCAACATCAAGAACTTTTTTTATGTTGTTTTCATACTTCTCTCTAACTTCAGAGAGCTCCATTTCAGCTTTCTGTTCTTAGCTCTGCAGACAAACAAGAATGGTACATTTGTTTTTATTCCAATCTATTTACTCTTCACTCTCTTCAATGTTATTCCATTAAATTTTGTTCATATATTTACTTCTTTACACTCTTTTATTTTCTCCTTTCTTAATATTAACAATTACATTTTTTCCATACTCTTCATCCACTCTTTTCCATCTTATGATAGCTTTCTTTTTTGCCTATATTTTCTTTTAATCTAATATAACCTTCTTTTAATCTATCATTACTTTCCAGCTATCCTTTTAGTGTGTCATACAACACTGCTGTGTGACCATTCTGCTAGGATGTATGACTCTGCACCTGACTGAGTTTATGTTTCCTACTGCTTACATGGTTCATATTTATCTCTCGAGCGAGTACATCCTTGTAACTACAACAAATCTAAAATATCATGATGTTTCTGAATGAATTTCAATGATCTCTGGATTTGTTGCATTGTAGGTGACAGCTTGAGAGTAGATGTGAGATAATGAGACAGTTTCTTCGTCTTTGTCTGGCGCTACCTCACTAAGGCAGAAAATGGTGAACATGAAAAATAATTTTCAAATGAAATGAGGTCAAGGGATATCCTGCAAGTATTGAATGATGCAAATTACTATCAACAAAGTCAACTGGTTCCAGTACAGTCACGAGATATCCTGGAGGCATTGAATAATACACATAACCATTAACAAGTCAACTGCTTCAAAAGTACAAAAGTGAAATCAAGGGATTCCTTGTAAGCATAAAAATATATACACATGGCAATTAACAAATTCAACTGCTTGAACTGTAAAACAGGTATGTGAAGTGAACAAAGCTTACACCCACAAATAATAAGATAATATGGATACAAAATACAAGTATGCTATTACTGGCCTTACTCATATATCAAGAATATAAAAACCAGGATTGAATACACAAAGAAGTAATAGTGGAAATCAGTACATAAAAGGGACAGAGATAAAAGATGAAGAATTAAGAAGGTTGTTAATAGAAAAATAAAGATCAATGGCTAGTTTGTACCTCAATTTAATTATATTGAAAACAGTCCCCAACATTCTAAGTCACAGATAAACAGGAACACAGCTTTCGATTTCACAGTTACTGGTATTTTGTGGACGGTGAAAAAGAAGGATAAATTTCTTAAATTAACACCATCGTCTTACTGTCTTAACACAACACAGTATATTGTGAAACCCTTCACTCAGGGAGCTTAGTGATTACACCTGTTTTTTGCCCAAATGACTCTTCAAGGCTAACTGAATGAACAGGCAATATGTAACTCTTGTAAATGAAAATAAAAATCATCTGAGCATACAGCAATCATGACATTAATGGTACCTAAGGCTAACACAAATTGCTAAATCACAGTGAGAACACTTTATCAAGACTTGAGCAACTACCATTAACACTAATGATCCCAAATACAGCTGAAGTTCTGGTTTGTGAGACTTTTGACCATTGATAATTTACGTTACCATCATCTGTTTGTTGAATTTCATTTCCACAGTTCACATCATATCATGAAAGAAATCCACAATTCATATAATGATTCCATCTTTCAATACACCATGCAAGGCAGGATACAGGGATTAATGCCACTGACAGGAATCAAAGATGGTAAACATTACAAATCAACTGTACAAAACATCATTTATAATTTCAAGTGTGTTGTACTTACTAAATAAACTAAGCTTGTCATTTCATCTAATTCACATACCTTATTTGCTCTACACAGAACTTAAGTTTCCAATATATATATATATATATATATATATATATATAAATTTTGTTTCAAAGATTTGCATGTTTAAACATATAATCATGTTTCAGTACCAATTAGTTCCATTCTGATACTAAAAACTGCACACCACACCAGCATTCTTCAAGTATGTCAATTTTTAAAAATTTTGATGTTCTTTTATACCTCACTACTTTTCCCATCTCACTGAGATGTCATCAGGAGAAAATGAATTATGGCCTCACTTTCACTTTCTAGGTGTCATGAAAATGTTCTGAAACCTTTGCCCTGATCATCTCTATGTTTACAAACACACCCCTTTTAACAATATTGTTTTTTCATAATTGATCACTGTTCCCATGTTAGTGCCAAAAACAGGCAAAGAACAGCTTCATTAACTCATATCCCCTCTCTAGCTGTCATGTATAATGTATCAAAACTTATGAGACCACTATCCAAAGCCATACTTGGCAGACCTTTCCATGGTTTTCCCAGATTGCTTCATAACAATAATAATAATTGACTACTGTTTTAAACACAATTACTTCTTGCATCTTAGCAAGGTAGCATCAGGAACAGACAAAAAATGGCCTCATTCATAAACCTCATTCAGGAACAGACAAAAAATGGCCTCATTTATAAACCTCATTTTCAAGTGTACATGATAATGATAGGGGGCTCTGAATTTGGTGCATTGTACATGACAGCTATAGTGGATGGAGCACATCTGGCCATTTCTTCATCTGTTCCTGATTCTACTCAACTAGTGCAGGAAATAGTGAACAAGGTACTAACTTCTGGGCACTTGGGCAACAAGAGGAGAGGCAATGGCAGAGTAAGCCAGCAGTGGCTGTCATATCTCACAACCCAGTCCTGATCTCTATCTTTCTTTCTTTGCCATACATGCATATAGGTTGTTTGCAGCTCTGTTAGGGATGAGAGGGCCTGGGAAGTGAGTAAGTTGTTGTTTGCCAATGATACAGCACTAGTGGCTGATTTGAGTGAAAAACTGCAGAAGTTGGTGACTGAGTTTGGAAAAGTGTGAGAAAGGAGAAAGTTGAGAGTAAATGTGAATAAGCGCAGGGTTATTAGGTTCAGCAGGGTTGAGGGACAAGTTAGTTGGAGAGTGAGTTTGAATGGAAAAAAATTGGAGAAAGTGAAGTTTTAGATATCTGGGAGCAGACTTGGCAGCAAATGGAACCATGGATGTGGAAGTGAGTCATTGAGTGGGGTGGGGAGGGGGCAAAGGTTCTGGAAGCACTAAAAAATGTGTGGAAGGAGAGAACATTATCTTGGAGAGCAAAAATGGGTATGTTTGAAGGAATAGTAGTTCAAACAATATTATATGGTTGCGA
>JAYMFT010278812.1:0-10520 GCA_038088735.1 Panulirus argus | reverse complement strand
ATATATTATATATATATATATATATATATATATATATATATATATATATATATATATATATCCACAGTGAGTAGTTGTCTTTGAAAAAAGAAACTGTGCTTCTCTTGCTATCTCTTAAATGTCTGTGAAAAGTATATCTGATGTAGGCCGGCCTTGAGGAAGGCTTATGGTCAGCCCGCCCTCAGGAGCTGGTCGGGACAGATTAATTCTGTGACAAAAGACATTTGACACAAACATTTACGCGTATCCGCCAGTTCCCGTTGAGAAAAAAATGTTCTCTCGCCGCCCAGGGTCAAATGTGTGAAGCGCTCCTACCGCCCCTGGCTGCGCTGCTTGGAGTTCGGAGCGAAACATGGACTCCTCCTGGAGTGAGGAGCTCTTGGACGAGACTGTACTCCCGGTGATGCAGCCTCGCCAAAGGTGACCATTTTACTTTTTTCCCACTCGCGGTGTAACCACTAGCTGGTGGAGCCCGGTAACACCTGTATCTGTATATCTATCTATCTACCCATCTATCTGTTCGTATATTTGTTATTTGTCCTTTTCAGTACAAGGCACAGTGGCAGTCAGTAGCCATCTTGTACACTGATGCTATATTGGGGTTGGGGTGGGGCTATCCCCAGCCGTATTGGAGGCGGGTCTCCGACCACTTGTGAACACATCCCGTGATAGTTCAAAGCCATTTGTCCCAATGGAGGTTCAATTTGACCCTTGTTCAGGTGATCAAGTGGCGGCCGAATAGTACTCTCGGTAAAATATTTTCCCCCTACCCCCCCGGGGTGGCACAACCCACTGGGGGAATGGGGACGGAAGGAAGGATGGGGCGGTGTTAAGATAGGGAGGTTTTTTTGGGGGGAGTAGGTATAGTAGGTATGGTTTGTAAGGGGAAGGGAGGGTGGGGAGAAAAGATGAGGTAGGGGGATGGGGAGATGGGAGATAGGTAGGGAGCGTGGGGGATAGAAGGCATGAGGAGAAGGGAAGAGAGAGAGAGAAAGAGATAGGAGGGTGTGGGGAGAAAAGGACAGAATGGGAGAAGAATGGATTGTGTAGGAAGATAGGTGAAGGATAGAGACTGAAGGGACGAGAAAAGGATAGGTGAAGGAATGGGGACAAAGAGATGGATGGAGAGAATAGATGATGAAGAGATGATGGAGTGTGTAGAAGGCATAAAAAGAGGGCAGAAAACATTGGGAGAGAGAGGCAGGATCAAATACAGCTGAAGGAATACAGCGAGAGATTGTTGGGAGATCCTTATGTAGATGCTAGGTAAAGATGAGGGACGGAAAGGAGTATACAGCAATAAAAGCTAGATTTAAAGATGATGATAACTGAAGATGGTTATCATTACCTCTTGCGATTGAAAACCTATTTCCAGACGTCATAAAACCGAGCAGTTATCTGCGCACCTCGTCGACCTCCAGTCACAGTCCAACGTGCTCTGTCGAGAAGGGGTGAACGCCCTACGAGTGGCGCCTTTGTAATAGGATTCGATCCCACGACACGGGAACACCAGCGGGGAGGCCTTACCGTAAGGATGGGTCGGTGTCGGGTTTGATCCCCATGCGTCCATTTATCGCGTCAGAACGTGACGCTTGCTAGAGGATTCAAACCCACGGCAATGAATCAGCGTCGTGAGATTCTAAGCTTCTTCATAGAATCGGCGTTGTGAATGATTCGACCCTCCCGTAATCAATCAGCGATGAGATTCGAACTAAAGGCTGTGAATCAGCGATATGAGATTCGATCCTATCCCAATCATGTGGAAGTTGAATCACCGCTACCTCAGACCTTCATGGCGGGATTCAATTCTCCACCATGATTCGCTCACGATACCACACGGGTATCGAATCTCGAACGCGTTAGTCGGCCTACAGCCAATCCCAGCTGTTCATCCTTTTCTCGGGTCAGGTCGATAGATGGGTACCTGGCTTAGGCTGTTTTGTGTGTTGTGTGTGTGTGTGCATAAAATAAATAGGAGTCAAAACATGATACATATATACCAGGTAAAGAGACAGGGCAACACGAGTGTAAAACTCTCTCCCCATAACACAGAAATGGTAATCACACACACACACACACACACACACACACACACTCACTCACACGGAAGACACCGCGTCACATACTACATCAGGAAAGCATTGCGTAATGTACTGAAGGCAATGCGTATGGTTCCGCGTAAGCAGGTAATAGCGTATAGTCGTATGTCTTATCCTTCACACGATATTATTTTTCTTTTTTTCTTTTACGTCATGGGACGTTTTCACGAATTCGTCATTCGTTTGAACGGGTTAGCGGTTGGCTTGCTGCAGAACACAGCGGTGCACAGTTTTTTGAAGCTGATTATCTTAAAATGTGATTCTGAGAAGAGGTGTTGTGGATGTTCACTTACAAGGACCTCAGTTCTTTTGTGCTCGCGCGCGGCCTGCGTCGTCTGGCGGGCACGCGCGCGCTTGCTGATCGCTCTGCCCGTCGTCCGCCCGACGTAACGTAAAGCCCTTTTGCGTCGCTCTTCGTCCGTCTCTGGGAGACGCACCTCACCCTGCAACATACGTGACTTTGGTCGTAAGTCTGTGAAAAACCATAAATCAGATGCTCAGAGGAAACTTTTCAAACAGCTGTGTTCCCCCCAAAAAAGCATCTGAAGACTTGAATGGCATAGTTAAGATCATGTCGGAAAAAAAAAAGAATAAAAAAAATGAGAGACATAAAAGGAGGTTGAACTTGGAACTTAATCTTTGGTTCACGACTTGAAGGAAATTCGACCTTCCGTCCTTTGCAACTTAGCGGAATTGCTTTTCATATTTTGCAAAACGTTGTTTCAACTCATTCTTACATCACCACCCCCAGTAACTACGCTGCATTGCATGGTGGGGAGGGGGAGGGGGGGGGGAGGAGGCACAGATGTTGCAGGATATCCTTTTAGTGTGATTACGTTTGCAGTGCTGAATCACGGCCGTTACCGGACTCCGCCTGCTCCAGGTTACGCCACGAGTTGAAAAGTTACCTTTGGCAAAGACTGAAGCATTCAGGAGTATAGTTTCGTCAAAGAGCTTTTATTTTCTAACCTCAGGTCTACATTTCCCTGCTACTGGATGTAGTGCAGTAGGATTGGGCTGCGTGAGTCTTTAGAAAGAGCTCGTGGGTAACACCAGGACTCTTTCAATAGAAATTGGTCCTGGGTTGATCATGAAATAGGTAGAGATAAATAGTGAATAATTCTGGTTACCGGTCATCAATTCTCGGGTCACGTGTCGTGGGACAAGTAGCTGAGGCGTTTCGTACCGGGAAAAGGTGACGACACTTCAGTAGGTGGAGGTCAATGGTGCCTCTCAGGAGAATTTGAGCTTCTCATGAACGCGCATTACATACGTTCATGTGATTACTTTCACCTGTCAAGCCGGAGGGAGTGGAGGGTAGGGTCTAACATTATTTCTTCTATCTGTCGTTGAGCCAGAGAGAGAGGTGGGTGGGGTTGTTTAATTCTATTCCGGCTTTTGAGCCGGAGGGAGTGGTGGGTGCGGAGATGCCTCCAAGTAATATCAAGACCGAAGATAACCTCATCATGGACCGTCGAGTCTCCTTGCTATAATTCCATACTTTGTGTTCCCATGTATAGCCGTGGCAGATTATCTTCCCATTGATAACACTGGCCTGAACATCAATGCCGTGATTAATCTATAACCCAACAAGCACCGCGTGTCCAAATGAGCGGGTACGATCATCGGGCGTACCCTAGAAGTGACGTCAAGGGGGGCCAAACTACTGGCTTAACGACCAGTTTGCATGTATTTTGCCAGCCTCTGACTTCACTTCTCGGGCACGCCCGCCGAAACATAGCCGCTCGTCTGGACATGGCTCAATACGCGTGACACATACCCTTCGCATTTCTCTTCACACGCTTCCCTTCCTCTTTGCCCACCTTTCTTTACGCGTTTCACTTCCCCTTCACACTTACTCTACTCTCCATACACTTTACACACACACACTTCTCTCGCTTTTACCCGCTCCACTTGATTCTCTACTGTTTCCACCGCGATGTTCGTCACGTATGGCATCTCCTCTGGCTCATCGTCCACATGCCACAGGAGTATTACAATTTCCTTTCATATGAAACAAAAACTTTGTTTCTATATCAACATTTTAACCAAATGAATATATTAGGTGTGTCTGTTTTTATATATAAACTCATGTGAACATATGTATTCATAGTTATATATATATTTATATAGTTAAACATATCACTTACCCTGACTGTTCTCTCTGTTGCGGGACTGAATTTTACAAAAACCCAGCCTCACCATGTCACCTTAGCCAATATGAAATTGATAGTGTGTTTATTTCATAAAGAACGCAATTCTGGACTACTGTGGTGACAAGGTAACATAGACCATGCCTGGAATATGTTTGAAAGCAACACACCTTAATCACTGTTAGTGAACTCATCAGAATACAATATACACTTTTTTGTCACGTGAAATAAAAGACACAGTTTTCATTGAGCTTGTAGTAAAGTGTGGCCAGGCCGAGATTAGCAAACAGCTGACAGCCTCGTCCACTAGTTTAGTTACTGGCCGGGGTGGGGGTAGTGGGTGTAGTCGGTGTGTAGGGGTGGGGTGGGTGGGGGTTTGGGTGGGTAAGGGGGGTGCTGACACGGTCCACGATTATCTGCCGTGGCTGTACTACTCCTATTCTTCCGCAAGACGCAGAGGTAACGACGTGTTAGTAACGCGCGACCAATTTAGGGACATTGGCGATGATAGTCGACGCTGGTGTGGAAGGAAGATGGTCTCGGGTTGCTCATATTATCTTGTTCTTTTGCTCCCTTTCCCCCCCCCCCCACTCCCCCCCGCCCTCGCCCTCAACACCAAGTGAATAACATTTGAATAACGTCATTATTCAAGTATGGTCGATGGAGAGATCAGCGTTGATTCGCACGAGAGGTAAATGAAGGTGATTTGAACACAAGGCCTCAGGTGTGTTACCATATGTTTTTTCCGGAAAATGGACAGACTTTCTTCTGGATTTGGGCTGGAAGTGACGATACGTATATTCCAGGCAGGCTAAAGAAATTAGAAAAAAAGAAAGACGAAATTCATATGGAAGTCAGTGAATTTACATTACACACACTGTCAGTATATCTGTAGTCGGTTCTGATGATTCTGTTATAGAATCTAGGTGAAGACGTATTCGTTTTATGGAAATATCTTGAGAGATTTCGAGGAGGAGAGCGGGAGAGGTTGACGAACAGCTAAACTCTTCTGGATTGTTAGAGATTTGAAGCCGGTTTGTTCCGTCGTGTATGATGTGGTTTCAGGCTTCTGTTTAAAGTAACTTTTTGTTTTTATAGATAACTGGAAATTTTTTAACCGAAGAGGTTTGGGTGCGTTCCGTCCCCCTGTATACAACTATCTAGGTCCAGTTTCCAGGAACAGTTTAAATGACTGAGCCCTGGGACCAGGGCTTCTATCTAAAGACTCCTGCAGTCCCAGAGGCTTACGCTACTTCCAGTAGCAGGAAAAGGTGAACTCCTCTGGAGTGAGAAGTTCGTCAATGAGAGTGTACTCCCAGTATGATATTTGCCTCGCCAAAGGTGACCTATTTTTTATTCGCGTTTTAGCCTCATGCAGGCGGAGTCCGCTAACACCTTCATATATACATATATATATATATACGTGTGTTTGTAAATATGTAGAGGTGAAATACCTTTCCACCACTCTGTACTAGCGGTACGAGCTGAATCACGTGGTCCAGTGGTATCCACAAGCTATGACACACTTTCAGCTGCCGCGTGAGTGAGTGTGAGCGCATGGCGTGAGTGTGTGTGTGAGAGAGTGTGTTAGTGAGGGCAGTGGCGGCAGCGTAGCCCACTCCAAACTGTCCGCCACTCCCCTACTTACCCACTGCCCTCACTTCCTCCGGCTCCGTACCATAACAATGCTTGTCTCCTGACCCTCCCGTCCGCTCCCCTCTCCCGCCGGCTGGGGACGCCTCCCCTTCGAAGGGGACGCCTTCCCCCTTCTCTCCCCTGCGATGGGGACGCAGCCCTTTACCCCCCCCCCCCATCCTCTCCCTGCTCCCCCTTCCCTGGGGTTCAAACCAGACACCGCCGCCCCCTCTCCCTCGCTTCACCTCTCACTTGCCTGCGCCTCCCTGGGGCCGTAGGGCACACATCGCCCCTCGCCCTTCGCCCTCTGGCGGCGAAGTCCCGCACCCTCGCCGAGTACGACCCGCCGGGGTCAAAGGGACGACTAGTCGCACCAAACCAAACCACCATCCCCCTCCCCTTGCCCCCTGTAGCCTCACGTGTAGGCCTGGGGGACGGTGGGGGGGGGGGTGGATGTCGTCCTAGGGACGACTGCAGGCACTGAGGGTCGTCGACTAAAGTCACATTTAAGGGAGAGAAGTTCTCATCTTAGGTTCAGCGGTATGAACTCCCGTATGGAAATACATTAGCCCCGT
The DNA here is from genome assembly GCA_038088735.1 of Panulirus argus. Taxonomy (NCBI): domain Eukaryota; kingdom Metazoa; phylum Arthropoda; class Malacostraca; order Decapoda; family Palinuridae; genus Panulirus; species Panulirus argus. The sequence continues at coordinate 4,058 of JAYMFT010278812.1, read as the reverse complement.
TCTGTGTGTGTGTGTTTGTATGTGTGTGTGTGAGTGTGTGAATGTGTGTGTGTGTGTGTTTAAACCAAGATGTCACGTACTTTCCACGAGTTTTTTTTTTCACCATATGTAATTGATTCGCAAACTTCTGATGATACCCCTGAGGGAGTTAAACTTCGCGCGACACACACACAGTTGCAAGTTTTCACTCGTCGAACGGTGGAAGGTCCGACATTCAAGGTTGTGTGGACGTTCATCCTGTGCACGTTCCTTGGCGTGCCGTTCGGGTGTGGTTGTGAACACTCCAAGAACGGCGGTCATTGTATGATTCACTGTACCTTATGTATGCCAGTTACTGTGTTTGTGTGTGTGTGTGTGTGTGTGTGTGTACGTGTGCCGTTTGTAAACAACACAAGTCTATATATTGCGAGGGGTCTCTGCCGGTCTCTCTCGGAGATAGTTTAGCGTAGGACGCATATCTGTGACCCTAAGGATTGTTTTTTAAAGAATTCAGAATTTCCTCTTAATCTCTGACTCGAAAAATACGAGAACACGGCAACGAAGGGGAGAACACGGCGGCGAAGGGGGGGGGGGAACACGGCGGCGAAGGGGAGGAACACGGCGGCGAAGGGGGGAACACGGCGGCCAATGCAAGAGTACGTCTTTGGTGTTGTAGAAGTTTCACGTGACGTGATATTGGGGTCAGGTATATTTCTTTTTCTTTTTGGAGGGGTTGGAGGAGGTGGTGGTTGAAGGCGGCTCTTCCCCCTCCCCCTCAGCAGCTTCATTTGTAGGTGCACCGCCACCCTCCCTCCTCCCCTCCAGCGGCGCTTGGGAGCCGTCCGTGATGAGCGGAGGACGCGGCACGCCCGCCCTCCGCACCGTCGTGGTATTTAGCGCGGCCCGACGTCAGAAGAGAGAGAGAGAGAGAGAGAGAGAGAGAGAGAGAGAGAGAGAAAGTATCTTTTTTATATACCTCTGTAGGCTGTGTGTGTGTGTGTGTGTGTGTGTAGGGCTAGTGTAGTTTGCTTGTGGTCTACTCCCGTTTCAAGATTGTGCTGTTTATAGTATGTGCAGTGGTAATAGTAATAATATTAACAACAGTAATAATAGTAATAATGATGAAATGATAATAATAATAACAATAATAATAATTATAATAATAATAAGGATAATAGTAATAATGCTAATAGTAGTAGTAGTAGCAGTAACAGTCGTAACGATTATGATAATGATAATAATGATGATTATAATAATGATTTATTCGTATTACTTGTAATCCGCTTAACATTCCCGCCAACGCTGGGGTCCCTGCGCTGGCTAGACACATTCTTGGGAGCCGCTAGAAATCAGCCCGCTACCACTCGCCGGGCGCTATCCTAAGCCCGCTTCCTGTATCCTTAAGTTATCCTGCAACGCCTTCCATCCTTTTATATCCTAAAGGCAATAATATCCTATTCAAGCAGGCGTGCGCTGAAGTAGTCATAGATTAGCATTAACGCTCTTCGTGCGCACGCATTGTACGTTATCTACGCACTCGGGTTACGTAACACGATACGTACTCTGACACGCGCGTACAGATTATGCAGACAGATCACAGTACAGCCGTTAAAGATGATAACATTTTAACGTCGGTGATGATGATAACTCACTGATAGGGTCTTCTCTTTCCCCCCGCCACACGCAGGAGATCGCAGACGACCGCCAGCGGACCACCGGGGTCACGTCGGGGACGTACGCGATACCAGAGGTGGTCGGAGACATGGATATTTGGCGTGGGGAGATTACATAAAGGGGAAGAGATAAGGAGAAGCGATAAGAATAAATACCTTTTACATTTCATAACCAGATCGTGGATCTCGAAGGAAATTTATCTTTTAACTTCCGTCAGTGGTAGATTGTTCCATAGTCACTGAACCCGCTAAGGAATGATTGCCTCGGTGTGAAACGATGGCCCGTGAGTTTTATATTCACTGAGCTGACGGCTCGAGATCAAAATGTTCGAAAGATTTGATCGTACTGAACAACTGTATCAAGTTACATTTAGATTTCTCATTTTCTAAGCTCAGTAATTCAAGATTGTCTTAGTGGATTTTATAGAATTTTGTTCACTAGTCTGGGCATCATCTTGGTAGCTCGCCGCTGCACTGTCCCTAATTTGTCATCTGAAATTTCTTATTCAGGGCGACCAGGGATGACCACGGTATTCGAGGTGGATTTGTAAAGATCCCTATTTATGAAGCCCGAAGAAAAAATTTTTCTACTTATTAATCGCTTCTTCGCTCACATCTTACTTGGCTCTGGCTCACTTAAGATTATCGTTTCCCTCAGTGGCGTTCGCATAAACACCTGGCGTCTCTTCCATCACGGTCTATCCGCCGCTTTCGGACCATGTGTTCATCTCTCCTCCACCACCTGACCCGATCGTAACCCGTCTTCCCTTCCAGGACCTGCTCCTTCTTGACACACTCCTCCTCCTTCTCCTGCCACACTTCCTGTAACTCTCCCGCTTCGCTCGTATCCTTCTTCGCTAGTTCAGTGGTCCTCACCCCTACCCCTGGACAAGGGACTTCCGCCGTCACCTCCCTCCCATAGCTTCCCTCAGTCACCCCTCACCGTTTTCCCATACATGTATAATAGAGCAGTTACCCCCTAATCGTTCTCCCATACACAATTAAGCAGTTACCCCTCACCGTTCTCCCATATACACTCTAATGCTTCACCCATTCACCGTTCTTTCATAAACACTGAAGCAGTTACCCTCCTCACCGTTCTCCCTTATGGACTTACTAAGTTACTCCCCCTTTTCCGTTTTCCTATACACACTTGCAGTTAACCTGCCCCACTAGCCGTTCTCCTATACCTCCTAAGAAATTCCCCCCGCCACTGATTTCCAGTACGCACTTGAAGAGTTGCCCCTGACTCTTAAACGCACTCTACGCTCACTTGAACGCACTTGTTCCCCACTCAGGTCCTCCCCCCTCCCCTCCCCTACATACTGTTTATAAAGCCCATCTTGAACGTTCCCCCGTTCTCTCTGGAACAGTCGGATATAGCCTCGATCCTTCCCCTATATCTAAAGGAACGCCCACGTCCCCTCCCCGTCCCCACACCCCGTTCAGAAAGTTCCGGCGCACTCACGTTCATCACCGAACGGTAGGCCTGTCGGCGTTCCCGTCTCGGATCGAACAAAATAATTTTTCGTTAATCATTTACTTTGTTCTCCGTTCTGTGTCCTGCCCGGGCCCGGAGATGGCGCCGCAAGATGGCCAGAAGAAAGACCCGGTCGTTCTTGGCGCGAACGAGACGCTAGTGTGCTAAAATGAACTCAGAAAAATTGACACTTAAACGATGCATTTGGTTTGCGTATACTGAGGGCGCTCTATCTTGTGCTGCAGTCAGGTAGCGGAGGACTATAATGCGCGATACATGGGGGCTGTTGTAGTAATAGTACTTGGTGGTAGTAGTAGTGGTAGTAGTAGTAGTAGTAATAGTACTTGGTGGTAGTAGAAGTAATAGTAGTTATTATCATTATTATTAGTAATAGCAGTGGTTAGTAGTAGCAGCAGTAGCAATAATATTAGACAGTAGTAGTAGCAGTAATAGTAGTAGTAGCGCTAGTTGGTAGTATTAGTAGTAGCAGTAGTTAGTAGTAGTAAATGCAGTGAAAATAATTACTAGTAGTAGTAATAGTAGCTGGTAATAGTAGTAGTTATTAGTAGTAGTAGTTGTAGTAGTAGTAGTAGTAGTACTAGTAGTAGTATGATATAATGGAAACTAGCAGGAGTTTATGGTAAACTATGTGCAAACTCTCTGTCTGCCGGCCGCTGCCTGTTTTGTGGGCACCCAACGTGAAAAAAAAATATACATGTATATTAAAAAGAATGAAAGAAAAAATTGGGTAATTTATGACGCAGTAAATCACAGTTGACATAACGCCGGGTAGTTAGTTTGTGTGTGTGTGTGTATGTGTGTGCGAGATCATGGGGTTCTGAAAAAAACTGGTTGGTATTTTTTCTTTCTTATTCCATCAATGGCGAAGCCGAAGAGCGAGGCTGTTTGTCTTACTTCCGGATATA
>JAYMFT010278790.1:0-10520 GCA_038088735.1 Panulirus argus | reverse complement strand
GTGTGTGTGTGTGTGTGCGTGTGTGTGTGTGTGTGTGTGTGTGTGTGTGTGTGTGTGCGTGTCTGTGCCTGTGTCTGCGTGTGAAATCACACTATATTTAACTAAAAGCAAAATTTCAAACCACATTGGAAATGGAAGGACAGAGTGGGAAGATATATGGAACAAAGGAGTGTAAGTATGATAGAACGGAGGAGGCGTGGGAGTTGCGGTTGTGGCTAAGTGGAGGTAGGAACTGGGGCACAGATGCATGTAGAGGACTCGGTATATGCCACTTGTGGAGAGGACTCGGTATATGCCACTTGTGGAGAGGACTCGGTATGAGCCACCTGTGGAGAGGACTCAGCAAATGCCACCTGTGAAGAGGACTCAGTATACTCCACCTGCTGAGAGGGCTCAGCTTATGCCACCTGTTAGGCATTAAGGAACGTCTTACTAAACATAGATTTATCAAGAATGTGACTTGAAGTCTATATAAAGTCCACTAACGCGCGTATCACATTTTATAAAAAGTTAAAGTGGCATAATAAGAATGGTACTGATGGAGTACGGTGGTTGGTTGGCTGGTTGGTTAGTTACGGGTTTTCAGCCTATCGGCTGGTAGGGGTCATTAAGGTATTCAGCGGTGAGTAATGACCACCAATCGAGAAAATCTTGCGCACTTTCAAGATTGTACCAAGACTGTACAACACACTTTTCTCACTGCATACGTAACTCTTGATATAAAAAGGTTTGCCAACTAACCGTGGAATGTAAAGGGAATTGATTATGTGAAATGTAAAAGAAATGGGTAAAAGTAAATGAACACGCTTACCTGATTAGCACAATTGGTTATAATCTGCTGAAAAATTATAAAACGATATCTAATCAACGACCTAAATGACATATGCCATGATTTTGCTAATTCTTTCGAATTATGTTCACTGTAAGACCACAGTCATCTTTGGAAAAACAGTGAAAGAAATAGTACGTACGCGAAGATACTGCTCATATCTTGAATACTTTTGCCATATCGTGATTATAGAGGAGTCTAAAATGTCCTGAAGGGTCTGGTAAGGTTGTGGGATGTGTCTCACGGCCAGAAGGGACATGAGGTTGCCGGCGTAGCTCCGTGTTAACACCAGCGTCATCATCATCCACACCCCCAACACCAGCCGCTCCCACCACCACCAGCAGCCTCCAGCCATTATATAGTCTGTTGGAGGAGGAAAATGAAGCATTACCCTGTGTGGATATATTTACCGTTTCTGGTATGTATTCTTTCTCAGATATTATATCTTTCACCGAATATCCTGGGCAACGCAGTTATCCATAAATTGTTTTCAAATTTCTCGCCATTTTCATGCCTGGTTATTGGTAAATAAAGCATATCAGATCATCCCCAATTTATTCTCCTCCAGTGTGAAGTGTGCTGCATAAGATTTGCCTTTCGAAGGTAAAGCGGTAATTTTTTACAATCTTCAGCAAGATCATTGTTCAAACGATAATGCAATATTCACACAATCGTTTACCTTATTGCTGAATTCATATCCACTGTACATCAACCAACGACCAATCCAATGGCATCCTTTTCTAGAATTACTTTAGCCTCCAACACACATTTCTTGGGCATATCTGTATCTCTTCTGAAGTTTTGTTCACATTATACAGTAAATACTTTTAACCACATTGCCCTCTATCATTCATACAAAATTTACCATAAGTTTTCATATGTTTACATGAGTTTACATGAGAGAGACAGACAACAGGAGGCCTGATTGGCCCACGACTGGGTTGTCTGTTAAAAAAGGAAAAAGGAAAGCTTAACTTGACAAGAAAATGTAATTCTGGTCGGCAATTTTTTACGCTATCACCGACTCCCGTTGCTGCACTTTAGCCTTCTACGGTTCCCGTTACTGAAGTCGTTTATGCAGTTTATTTATGACGTTTTTCTCAGAGAATACCTGAATTTATAAAGTATTTGCCTAAACGACTTTTAAAGGTTTTTCTAGTCATAGCATTCACTACGTCTGACGGTAACTTTTTCCAGCGCTCAACACACTTATAGGAAAAGAAGCTTTTTTTCGTCTGTACTACATTTTTTATCGTTGAGTTTTATTCGATTTGTCTTTGTAACCGTTTTTCTTGTATTTCGAAAAAAATGTTCGTGATTTATGTTATCGACCTTGTTCTGAATTTTGAACACTTGGATTAAGTCGCAGCGAATTCTACGTTTTTTTAAGGGAGAAGAGATCTAAACGTTTTAGCCTCTCTTCGAATGCCAGATTTCTAAGGAATGGGATCAACTTTGTCGCGTGTCTTTGTACCTGATCTAATTTTTCCTCGTTTTATATATAGTTTGGGGACCAAAACTGGACTGCATATTCAAGATGTAGTCTTACTAACGAATCATAAAGTGTGAGAATCATTTCTAGTGCCTTGTAATCTATGTTCCTGGCTATGAAACCAAACATTTGTTTTCTTTTTTTTAACATGCTACTTTACACAGTTTAGGGTACTTCAGATTGTTGCTAATGACAATTTCAATGTCATTTTCTTTATTTACATTAGTTAGAGAGTTTCCGAATAGTTTGTAGTCGTATCGTACTTTCCTGTCTCCAAAGTGCATAACCTCATACTTGTCTACATTCAACTTCATTTGCCATCTGTCTAACCACTCTGCTAGTGAGTTAAGATCTCTTTGAATCGTTTCGTAGTCCCGCCTGTTTACAGGTCTATCTTCCTGTTTAGTATCGTCAGCAAGTTTGGAGATCTTAAAAATCAGACCGAGTTCTAGGTCATTAATGTATATTGTGAAAAGAATGGGGCCTAGGACCTACCCCTGTGGCACACCACTAGTTACGTCAAGCCAATATGAGGCTTCGCCGATAATACTACACGATGCTTTCTTCCGGTAAGCCAGTCTCTGACCCATGAACACAGTTCTTCACCGATTCCGTGTGCTTTGAGTTTATTTTAAAGCTTCTTGTGAGGTACTTTATCGAATGCCTTTTGGAAATTGATATATACTACATCAGACGGTACTTTTTTGTCCCAATTCAGATTAATAACATTAAAAAATTCTAGTAGATTTGTCAGGCAGGATCTTCTATTGCGAAAACCGTGTTGGTTGTCCGATATAATTTTGTGACCTCTGGAAAAGTGACAATTTTGTCTAGTATTATTTTTTCCATCGTTTTACTTAACACTGACGAATGGCTAATTGGGCGGTAGTTTAAGGCACACTTTTTGTCTCTTTTTTATATAAAGGAGTAACATTTGCTAGTTTCCAGTCAGTTGGCACCTGACCATCCGATGGAGATTTGTTGAATATTTTGACATATGTAATAACAGCTGTCTCCTGACCTATTTTAAAAATCTTGAAACAAAGTTATCTGGGCCGTTGGATTTGCTAGGATTTAGTTGGTCCAGGTATTTAAGTATTTCAGAGCTCTTTATATCTCTAACCTTCAACTCTTCATCATCAGATCAATAAAACATTTTCATTGGTTGCGGTATTCGAAATGTTTCTTCAAATGTGAACATGGAGTTAAAAGAATAATTTGATATGGTAGCCATTTCCTTGTCGTCAGTAGCTAGTGTGTCATGTTCTTTTCGTAATGGTCCAATTCCTTCTTCTACTGACTTCCTTTGTCATATATTTGAAGAATTCTTTAAGATTATTCTTAATTTTCAAGGTAATTCTTTTTTCTTCCTCGTGTTTACTCTTTCTTATGACCTTCTTACACTCCCTTTGGATTTTGATTAATTCCTGGCGCTTTTCATCGGTTTTCGTTTATTTGAATTTCTTAAGTTTTCTTCTTTTGGCAAATTCTTTCTATTCTCCTATTCATCCATGATGGTTTTGAACTGTTGCGGAATCTCTTCATGATTTGAGGAATATGTTATTTTCTGTCTCGAGTTGTGTATTTTTAGAATGATTTCATGTTCCCTCTACTGTATTAACGTCAAGAAGTTTTGTCCAATTGGTATTGCAAATTTCGTGCCTAATGTTTTCAAAATTTGCTCCCCTGTAATCTGGGATCAAGAGTTTGTTGTCATATATTTCATAATCTTAATTCATCTTTAACCTAATCAGACGGTGATCGCTGTCTGATAAACTCTCGCCTACTTCACAAGAGTTTTTTAAGTTTGTGTCGCTTGTGAGGACAAGATCAAGAATATTTTTACCTTTAGTTGGTCTTTTAATCACTTGATCTAGAAAAGCGTCTTCAATCGGTTTCGTTAGTGTCGTTCCTTCTCGGTCACCTGTTAACGTGTTCCAATTTATGTTTGAACTGTTGAAGTCTCCTGCTATCATAACCTCTTTATTGTTTACTATAGCTTTGATTTCATTGTATAGCATCTTATTGTCGCCTTCTTTTTACTTAGGAGGTCTGTCAATAACGTCGAACCGTAGTTTACTTTTGAACTTGTCGGTAATGTCAATATAAAGAGAATCATAAGTGTGTGTGTCTACTTTGCTTATCTTAATAACACTTAGATTGTTATCAAAGTAGATCAATACTCCATCACTTACCGTGTATAAGCGATCTTTCGTAAATAGTTTGTATCCGGGTATTGCTAACTCGGCTGTTAAGTGTTCATTCTATGAGTTTACCCACGTTTCTGAGATTGCAAAAATGTTCGGTTTTTCAGTCACTGCATAGGATATAAGTTCGTCGCGTTTCGTAATGATGCTCCAGGTATTTGTGTATATTAAACTTATTTTCCTTGGAGTTGATTTCTGGACTGAATTTGCCTTTTTTCACTGTCTGTTTTGGGTTCGCTGCATTACTCTGACCCTCCCCGCATTGGACCCTTCCAGCCTTGGTCCTAACAGTTACATGAGAATTGACCTGGAGCTGTACTAACTCGCTACTTGTACTGCCTGAGTTGTCCCCAACTGATCATACTTGACCTTTCTTCGCTAATTCCTGAGGATCCCTACCGCCAAGGTCCCAGTCATCCTCTACCGCTACCTTTATAGTGGTCAAACTGGACGCCTTGTTCCATAGATCACTTTTACACTCAGCTTTTCCCCCGCACAGATCCACCACCCACTGCTACTCCCTCACCCTCCCCCACTCTCCTTGTTCCTTCGTTAGCTCGACCGTGATTTGTTCTCCTGAGTAGTTTAACTCTATCGAGAAAAGGCCTGATGTTCTCATCTAATACTCTGCCAAGGCGGGCTTTCCCTATTCCATCCGAGTGAAGACCATCCCTATCGTACAGAGATTTATCATGAATGAAATGGTCCCACAGGTCTATACTAAACACACTATCCTCCTCCCTACATAGAGCTTCGATTCTTCTGTTTCTCCCCAGCATTCTACTGAGGGTACAGAAATCGACGTCATACCTTAGCAGCAATCCCGATATTATAACCTTCCTACGACTTTCTCTAAACTTGCTAATAAGTTTCCTTTACTTCGCTAGTATTTCTTCCGATCTCCCATTGACTGCATTGTTCGTCCCCACCTGAACGATAAAAAAAAAGAAAATATCCTCGGGATTGTTTGAGATTACGTCGTCAAACTTATCGAGGACGTGTTCTATCCTAGCCCCTGAATAACACAGGTTCTTCCTATTTCTACCCTTCGCACAAAACTCCTGCTCCTGATGTCTGACTACAGAGTCCCCAACCAGGATGATGCTACGATCATCCTGTACTTCATCATCTAGGACGCTGACAAGTTTTCCTTGCAAGTTGGGAGGTGGAAGTACCTTCTAACTTCTTCGTCTCAACGGTTGCTGACCTACTCTCTAAGCTATCTACCGTCCGTAGAACATGTCCGTATCAACATCGTAACCGGAATTCAAGCAAGGGCATTTTCAAACATATCTTTCTCAGTTATTTTCTCTCCTACTTTCTATTCTTTACCTTCTCTTCCATTCTTACTCTCAACACATTAGACAGAATTTCCATTCTTTTTCTTTGTTACCTACATCATTATAAGAAATAATTTTCGTATCTATGCACTCCAGGTGAGATATTCATTCCATCATACAAACGCCTTCTACATATTGTACACTAACACCCTTCGTATTTCACTTGAGCTACGTTAGCACATCTCGCGGTCTTTTTCCTAGCATATATCTACTCTAAACTTTATCTTCGTTGTAATGATCCCTAAAAAAAGACATCACTCCCAAATATTCATTTTCATTGACAACTTTGAATTTTTTTCTCTACAGGAAGATATTTCATGAAGACTACCCATTTCCCTCAAATGGCAAGAATCTTGCCCTTACTCCATATCATTTATCAGTATTACCTGAAAGCATATTGACAAGTTTTCCCTAATTACCCCTTTTATTCAGCAAAGGGTAAAGCATAATCTATATACATTAATTGTAGAAGCTTCCAAGCAGCCCAACTTTCAATGCTGTTACATTCTTATCTTAAGTAATACCCCAACCACAACAGAATATCACAGAATCATGGTATCATTATATTCCTCTAACACACAGTCATATTCATTCAAATATGATTTTCAGACAAGCATTATATCCAGGAAAAAAGTTTTTATGAAACTCACACTTTCCTGTGGGCATGCAATGAAATCAATTCCTGTCAAAATTTTTTCACTTTTACTTCATCAGTGCATTTCTAGATTTATAAATGCTACTAGATTCAGTGGCATCATTATCTATGCACTTTCTCAATTAGCTTGCCTTGCTTATGAATACTAACGTAATGAACAAGATTTTATTTTAGCAAGTGACTTTAACATACCGTTATCTAAAACCTACTTACGACGAGAATGTATTGTATCTAGTTCAAACTACAAATGAGGATCTCGTTACTAATGTTGAAGTGGGAGAAAAGTTTGGTACAAGTTATCACCAACAAATTACTTTTGAGGTCGCTTTTAACATTGCATGTAATGTCGGTCATCATGACAGTCGCGACATAATTTTGATTTTAAACTTGCAAATTTTGGTGATCTTCACATTACCCTTGTTAGGCAAACCTGGAATGATATGGTCAATGAAAACGACATGAACATAGCTTGGAAAAGCTTCAGTAAAATCTTCAAAGCAGTAAAAGGAACGTATGTGTCAATGCATAGTCGATGGTCTATTTGTAAAACGACACCAAGGTGGTGGAACGATGAAATAGAAAAAGTAACCATTGTGTTTGAAAATAGCTCACAAGAAATTCTTAGAGATCGATAACCAACAGGATATAGCAAGTTATGTAAATTTGTGTAAAGAAGTAAAAAAGTTATACTACAAAGTAAACGTAAATTTGAAGAGTAAATTGCTAAAAATAGCAAAAGAAACACCAAGGGGTTTTACAGTTATGTTAGAAGCAAGAGATTCATTACCCAATCATTTTGTCTATTGATTATGGAAAACTGTGATTTGGCTCAAGGCAACGAAGTTATAGCGAAACCTTAAATGACTTTTTAGCATCTGTATTTACGATCAAAGGCACAACCCATGTCCCGAATCTAATTTCAGTGGTTAGAGAGGAGAATGTTCTGCAGCAAAGTGATATTAAAGCTAAAGACATACTAACAGCAATAAACAGTGAAAATAAATAAAACGGCAGGCCCTGACGAGTTTCATCCGAGAACAATAAAAGAAGTGACAAATAAGATAGCTAAAGCCTTGACTGCCCTTTTCAGTAAGTCACAAACAACAGGAAAGGTTTCAGATGAATGGATGTTTGCCAACGATGTTTATTAAAGAAAGTAAGTCATTGCCTGGAAATTATCATCCAGTCAGCTTAAGGTCTGTATTTGGGAAAGTTACGGATACATCATTCGAAAAAGAATTGCAAACTATTTCGAAAACCAATACTTACTAAACGATTCTCAGTATGGGTTTCGACGAGATCGATCATGTCTGACAAACTGATATCTTTTTTGATATGATTGATGTGTATGACAAAAATAAAGCAGTTCATGTCTTCTATATGAATTTCCAAAAGGCATTCGATAAGGTTCATCATCAAAGGTTACGAGCAAAACTTGAATCTAATGGCACTGTTAGGGTTGTATCTCTGTGGTTAGGAAATCGGTTGGCTGACAGTAAACAAAGAGTTTTGATTAATGGTCAATCCTCAGAATGGCTAGACGTAATAAGTGGTGTGCCACACGAATCAGTCTTAGGATTAGTTCTCTTTCTCATATGTATTAATGATGTTGATAATGGGATGCATTGCTTGATATCAAAATTCGCTGATGACACAAAGTTTGGGAATAAATCTACAAATCAGCTTGAACTTTTACAGCTTCAAACTGACACAAACAAACTGATAGACTAGGCTCTTTGGTGGCAAAGAAATTTTGATATCGAGAAGTGCAAAGTGTTACAAATCGGTAGCAAAAAATGAAAAGGCAAGAGACAGTATGAGGAAAAAAATTGGGTGCAATGGTCTCTGGTGGCCTAAAACCAATTAAGAAGTGCACAGAAACAGTGAAGAGAGCTAACAAAATTCTTTCATTCATAGGTATGTCCTTCGAATCTAAGTCCAAAGAAATCATCCTAACTCTTTACAGTTCATTACTTCGTCTCCATCCTGTATATTTGGTAGCTTTGCCTAAAAGAAAGAAAAAAAAAACATAGAATGGAGAGATTACAGCGTCGAGCCACCAAAATGATTCCTGGTCTGGAAAACAAATCCTCTGAGAGCCAATTAAACGATTTGTATTTATTAAGCTTAGAAAAGAGAAGTTTAAGAGGTGATCAAATAAAATTATTCAAAACTCTAAGAGGCTTTAATGATTTTGATCTCTCAAGCTAATTAAGACTTGATTAGTCTGATTTTACTAGCAGTAATGTTCCCAGCTCGCAAGCAAATGTTTTTACCTTGAATTAGGCGAAATACGTTTTCTTCAACAGAAGTTTTAACATATGGAATGATTTACCAATCAGAGGGGTTGAGAGCAGTACTATAGATACGCTTATTTCGCTTTAGGTCCAAGACTTACTTATTTTACACCTCCTAAGTCACACTTTGCAGGTTATTCGTTTTGAATTGTCTAAATACCTTCTAACATTTACCACACTAATCTGTGGGTTTCTTATATCGCCCACTAACACAAACAGCCTCGAAAGGACCCATTTATCTTTTGCTATTTGAATATATTTGCATTTCTTTGCAATAAAGAACAAAGAACTGAATTACGTACCTTCATTAACAGAACGCTCAGTGGTCTTGTTAGCATAATCACTCAAATTCCCAACATATATATCATCAACAGTGCAAAGAGGAATATTCCTCTGTGATTCTTATGATCATATCTAGACCTATCTCTGTACAGCAAAGACATCACTGTCTATTTATTATTTAGTCATTTGGCACACAAACCAATCTTGTTGGTTCAAGTCCAGATACATACCTTTTTTACCTGATTCTGTGATAACGCATCCTTGCATGTGTTGGACATTTGCAGAGATTTTGAGTCTGAGTAAAATACACACGGTGAATAGTACGTCCATCCTCCGTACTAATGAATGATGAAATGATTATGACATGAATATATGCATGAAAACATGAATGAATATGAAGCACGCCTGCCTAGTTTCATAAACAATATACCAAAAAATAAGAGAAAGATGTACATACCTTGCTGGAACAAAATACGAACCAAGCTGAAGGTCTCAATGTTTTTGTTTCTTGGACCATCAGAACCTTGGGTAAAGTACGCGGTCAGAAGGAACACTACAGTGGCCATGGCCAGCAGCGCCGTCAGGATGGACGTCCACACTAAAGGCGAGAGAGGCAGCAAAAAGCTCCACGGGTCCACCTCTGGTCGCCCTCGACCAGCCAGGATCCAAGAGTATGCTATGAATATTGGCCACATAAACTCCACAAACTCTGCACGGCTGGAACTGATCCCAAAGGGACCGAGGCCGACGTCTGCCTCCTATATGTACCCATGAGAATATTTGCGGTTAGGATAGATGAAAAGGTTGTACATAAAACATATAGGGAGTGTCCATGGAGAATAAGAAATTAGAGGAGTACTCTGGTAAAGGTTTGCTAAAGGATCATACGATTCAAGATTCTCGAATTACTGTGTATCAGCAGGCAGGATCTAAATCTAAACTGAGAGAATGTCCATTTCTAAATAGGAGGACACAGCACCAGTAATTAGTCCCCTTTATGTAGATAAAGGAACAAAAGAATACATAATCAAATAAGAACTCCATGAAAAGATTACTTAATACTGGTTCTCCCTTTTAGTGATAATTTTACATTACTTCCCGGGTTGCTTAAATGTAAATGGAGCCTTCAGCAATAACAATACCATAAAGAATATCTTACTAAAAAACTCATAATAACATGGTCATAACAACAGGCTATGAAAATATCTGTAGATATGTCCATGTTTTTAAGAGCACTAAGGATATGTGATCCCACAGGACTGATAGATGAATGTAGTCATAAAAAACGTATATTTAGGTCGTTATACTACCTTAATTGGTTTGTGAAAGCTAGGAAGACATTTTATGCACCCAGTAACAAAAATGTTATAAATGATGATAGGTCTAAATGTGTAGTTCTTCCCTATTCTCCCAACTTA
>JAYMFT010278779.1:0-10520 GCA_038088735.1 Panulirus argus | reverse complement strand
AGTTTATTGAGGAAGCTGTGTCAAGACGAGATGCAGATCGAGTGAGAGAAGAGGGAGCAGAATTGAAGGATGTGGATAAGTGCAGTGTTGAGTTGTCAGCATATGAGTGCATTGGATTATTAGTGGAGGAGAGAAAATCATTGAAAAAAAAGGAGAAAAAGTGAAGGGGACAGGACAGAACCTTGAGGGACACCACTGTTGATGGAAAAAAGAGGGGAGTCTGTTCCATCAACAACCACAGAGATAGATTAGCTGGAGAGGAAGCTAAATATGAAGGAGCTAAGTGAGGGAGGGAAGCCAAAAGAAGGGAGCATAGAGATGAGACCCTGATGCCACATCCTGCCAAAAGCCGTATATATGTCAAGGGCAACTACACATGACACCCCAAAATCTTTCAGGGATGATGACCAGATATAGTAAGATAGGAAAGAATATCACCAGTGGACCTCGCCTTACAGAAGCCATACTG
This sequence comes from Panulirus argus, assembly GCA_038088735.1. Classification (NCBI taxonomy): domain Eukaryota; kingdom Metazoa; phylum Arthropoda; class Malacostraca; order Decapoda; family Palinuridae; genus Panulirus; species Panulirus argus. Next base: position 10,051 of record JAYMFT010278779.1, on the reverse strand, counting down.
GTGATCAGAGAGAAGACTGTGATTTTCGAGGTGTTTAAAGATATGGGACTTGAGGAGGGATTCAAAGACTTTCGAAATGGTAGATGTCAAGGCAATAGGACTATAGTTAGAGAAGGTCAGAGCGATCACCCTTGTTAGGGATGGGATGTATCAAAGCATTCACAGGGAAGCGCTTTCTTGAGATCCAGATATATACAGGCAACCCATCCTCCCCTTTCCTGGATTATCTCTGATACTCTGTTATAAAAACAAAAAGATTTGTGATTCATTATTTTCCAACTCTGAAACCAAACAGTTTATCTCATATGTGGTCAAGACGTTCTACCCACCTTTTCCTCTTTAATGACTTACCTACCACATTTGTAAGGGACCCAGGTCTGTGGTTTAGTGATTCATCTCTCACTCCTTTCTTGTTAATGGTACTATGTTTGCTTGTTTCCACACAGTTTGTAGCATTCCCTGTATTACTGACTATTTAGAAATTACCTGTAATGGAATACTTAATTCCTCTGTACATTCACTCATCATCCAGCTGGATACCATATCTGGTCCATTCACTTCCCTTGTATCCATGATACTCATAATTTCTGTTATTTTGTCTCTCAGTAATTATATTCTCCATTGGACTCACTGCTGCTTAGATTTGGGTTCCCTCTTCACAATATTTTTCTTCCACAAATACAGACTGAAAATTCTTGTTTGAAACTAACAATATTTCTTCCTCCATAAAATAGGTTTTCCATTCTTCATTTAAACTTTGTACTGTAAAATTATATCTTCATCTTACTAATAATGCAGCTCAATTTTGGCTCACTTGCACAGTTATCTGCTATAGTTTTCTCAAAATTTGCTTCCTCCTCTTATTTATGTGTGCTCTTGAGCTTGTTTATATTTTGCATACAACTGGCTACTCTCCCCTTTTCTGTATGTACTCCTATGCAGATCCCTTCTCATTTGCATATCTATGCCTTTCCTTGAACCACTTTTTTTTCCTTGAATCTTTCATTTTCAGTTTAAAGGAATAAATGGATACTTCCATTGCCTATCTTGCAAATGTGTCCTTGGTGACCATCCAAATTCTGCCCATTTAACTCCTATTACCAGTCAGTTTCTTTAAGCTTTCCTTAACATTCCATAGAATCCTTTTTTGAAGTTAGGTTCTCTTTTTTATAACTGTTTGTTATATCTAAGAGGTCATGAGCAGTTATAGATATAAAACTTAAAACGACATGGTCACTTTAACCTAAGGAGGGAAAGTATACACTTTCTTCTCTCTCACTTGACTGTTTTGAAAATAAGTTTGTCCTCTCCCCTTGCCCAAGTAATTCCTTTGGCATGTTGATGTGGTGGGTATTCTGTCACCACCAGACTTGACAGTTTATCACTCCATACATTTTTAGCAGCTGTAGCCTTATAAGCATCCCAGTCACTAGTACTATTGGAGTCTTCTGTCAGGATTAATTTGCTTGAAATATTTTCATTACTTTGAAGCAATTAATCCAAATCTTGCAAGGATTTTCTCTTAGTTCATTATTTTCTTTCATGCATGTTTATTATTTCCCATGTAAGGAAAATATTGCCAAGTAAAGATTACTGAGCCTTAGAGGAAAAACTCCTCTCTTGGCTTCTTCCTCTATTCCTTCTTTTGGAAAGTAATACAGGAGGGGAGGATATCCAGCTCCCACTCCCGCCCCTCTTAGTTTCTACTGTGACTTTGCAGAAGATATTAGCGTCCTATGAGCAGTTTTTCATGAGTTTCTTTTGAGGTACACATTTCTGTCCTCCCTGTTTAAAAAAAAAGAAGAAAAAAAAAAAAAGCATTTTCTACGACTCCCTTGGGTTAGTACCCTTGTCCTGCAGATTATGAGCTCTGAGAGGCTAGAAGGAAGTGGATCAGTGACATCAGCCCAATGGCAGTGCTTGTTGGCTAAGGGCAAGTCTGAATAGAAATAAGCCTCTATCGCTGTTAGGTCGTTCATAAAGAGTGAGCAAAGGCTAATGCCTCTTCACCTGAATCATGAGGACTCTAAGAGTCTTGAATCGGGAAAATATCTCATTCTGATGGGACACTGCCTTGAAGCGAAAAGGTTTTTAAATTTTCCAAACCTACATTTTTTCTTTTTTTATTCACATGACTCACTTGTCCAGAGAAGTTACTTCCACAAGAGCTTCATGCAATGTTCAGTCATCTCTTCCTGAAGAGAAAGAGTTTTTCATATGCCAAAATGTTTAACACCATTCTCCTTTAGATTCATGAAAAGGTAAAGTTGTATAATGAATATTGAATGAACAGATATGATTACAGTTTGTTTGAAAATTTGAATACTAAATGATATTTTATTAACAGGTCCAAAACATGGTGCCAATGTTACCAGATATCATGATGGCAGCACCAATGGCACCAGTTGTTCCAACAAGCATACCATCAAGTGTTGGGTTTCCACAAGGTGTACCTGAAGTTGTAGCTCAGAATGTACCCCAAGCTATTCCCTTTGGTAGTGTACCTCAGGTGATAGGTGTTGGTGGGGGGACTGAAGGTGTCGGAAACTTTGTGGCACCACCCGTCCAACAAATTTCTGTTGATAATGACCCCATCAATTTGGTGCTCAGGGTTAGGTGAGTCAGTGAAAATGTACCCCATTGATTGATTCTTTAAAAGATTAACGTACTGAAATTGGTTGAGATGAGATATTAAGAATTCTAACACTTTTAACTATATTATCAAATACATTGAAGTTGATTTGGTCCTTACAGCTTCACCATTTATACACACATCCTTATCTTATGTCCTGTATGCTAAAAGGTATTTGGCCCTTTACACTAACATTATATGTGTAGATAGTAGTTGGTAGGCAGCCAATGACCAGGGAGGTATATTATCAGTACTACCTGTCTGGGTATCAGGAGGGTTAGTGACATCTGCCTAGTTAGCCAGCACTTTAATAGTTGTCAAGTTGCACTCTTCTGGCCCAGATAACTGTGTTTTCTTTCTGCCTCACTAATATGTGGACTGCTGGCATTCTGTCCACAACATACAATCCCTCCTTGTCATATATAACACTCGACAGCACTTAACTTATGCAGCTCATTCTTCATAACTCCAGATTTTTCTGCAGTGAGCACTGTGCTCCAGCCCTGTCTTTTGGCAAAATGGTAGTAGCAGTAGATAGAAGCAGAAGGTAGGAACATTTAGGCAGGATTACTAGGTAGAAACATTAGGTAGAAGTAGTAGGTAGGAGCATTACATAGAAGTATTCATTAGGAGCATTAGTCAGGAGCCTCTGCAAACACTGCACTAGAATTGACCTCTGCCAGGGGCCTGTTAAGGGTGAGGCATAAAAGACAAAGAAGCAGTGCTGGAGTTCTTTAGTTATGGAGACTCTGTTGCTGTGGCCACCCCTTTGAGGGAGTTCCAATTGGAACAAGCTTCAGAGATAGCTTGATTTTTGACTTTAGATACACAGTTGGTTTATCATGTGACCGTAATGTTTCCAGTCATACCTCACCTTTACACACAGAACAGTTCCATTACACATGATAGAATACCCTTCATAAAGCATCTTCATTTAAAATACCTCTAGCCATAAACAAATCAGTGTCTGCTTCTTTTCATGTCTTTTGTGGTCTACCTCTTTTGCTTTTACCTTCAACTGTATTACTTTATGTCTTCTTCTTAACCTTATCTTCTGCCATGTTTTTCAAATGGCTTTATGATCTTATAGGGTATTTTTACCTGTAATTCTTCAGAGATATGAAAATGCTTTGAGATGCATTAAAATTTTATTGAAAAAGTATTAGTCTGCAGAAGTGGTCCCAGTCTGTTTTCAGCTCAGCTGAAAGCTACTTTTTCTTTTTATCAAACTGTCTTTTGCATCTAAGACAGCACCAGAAAGAAAAGTTACATACACCCAATTTACCTTTCATGCAGAATTTCTTAAAATCAGAGAAAAAATTAAGAACTGCATTTTGTGATTTCTTTATTTTCTTTTTTCTTTGATACTTGTTTGTTGCTTCTAGCATAAGTGAGGTAGCACCAGAAACAGACAAAGAAAGGTCCTCATTTGCTCATATCCATTTCCAGATGTCATGTGTAATGCACTGAAACCACAGCCCCCAGTTGACATCCAGGCCCCACAGATATTTCCATGGTTTCTCCCAGTTGCTTTACATACCTTGGTTCAGTTCATTGACAGCACTTCTCCCCTTGTATACCATATTGCTCTAGTTCAGTCTATCCCATGCATACCTTTTACCTTTCAGTATGTTGATGCCCTAATCCCTCAGAGTCACAGTAGAGAGAATGAGTGAGGAGAGGAAATATATATCAGAAGTGGAGGGGTCAAGGAGAAGGGGAAGACCAAATTGGAGATGGAAGGATGGGTTGAATATGACTTTGAGTGCTTGGGGCCTGAACATGCAGGAGGGCAAAAGGTTTGCTCCAGGTAATTGAAGCATTATGGTATAAAGGAGGAAATATACTGTCAATGAACTGAGCCATGGTATGTGAAGCAGCTGGGAGAAACCATGGAAAGATTTGTGGGGCCTTTTTATAGATTGGGGGGATGTGGTTTCAGTGCATTACACATGACAGCTAGTAGAATGGATGTGAGTGAATGATGCCTTTTCATTAGAGTCTGGTGCTACCTCACTAATGCAGGATATGGCAAATGATCACGAGAAAACAACATATATTCTGTTCCTTTTATAATGAAGTGTGTCATTGTACCTAAAGGCTTTTTAGTCATAATGAATTTTATAACAATAGCAAAGCATAATATTTTTAGTTCATAACCCATAAGTATTGGCAGAACATTTTTGGTTCATATGCCCCATGCCGGCAGTGGACTTTTAAGAAAATATGTTTGTGATACAGTATGCCATCTTGGCACAGATATCTCACTATGACCTGTTTTCAACATGTATATAATGAAAATTATCAAGGATGGAAACCACACTCAGCATGTGTGTAGTGTGGATGAACCTGGCTTCTTTTGGAAAAGAATGTGAGCCAGGACATTATTTGCAAGGAAGAAAAAGTGCTCCAGGGTTTAATATTAAGTCACTAAAGATTGTTTGAACCTTGTAATTTGAGGGAAGACCAAAGGGGATTTTTAAATTTAAACAAGCTCTTGCAAGTGTTTCATTTAGAAAATTCCAAAATACATTAGGATTCATAACTCACATGAGCTAAGAAACAAAATCATTTGTGATTCAGTGCACCCTCATTTCACAGTTAACTCACTTCCCTCATTATTTCAAGAGTATTTACGGAAAAGTATAAAGGAATTAATTTAGACACCTTAATATAGTGTGAATGAGACTGGCTTATTTTTAGAGAAGAATGTCAGGCAGGTCATTCATTTGCAAGGAAGAAAAAGATTTTGAGCATGAGCAAAAATTACTAGTGTCATTTAGAAAATCACAGAAATATGAAGGGCTGTGTGAAGGCTTCATTATCTGTGATTTAGCAACAGTTATGAATCAGTCAGTTTAGGAGACAAATGATATATCGCCACCCCATCCCACTCCAGCAGCCCCTCAAAGATCTCATCACCACACTGTTAGATGAATATATATAAACTTTTGTTTACACAACATGTGATATGGCATCAGTTTCTGCATCAGATAATTCAGGGGGTGACATAAACAAGCCTACACTTTCCTATACTTCTTAGGAACTTTCACTCCTTCCCATCTTACTTCAGTGACACTTCAAGCCTTTATCAACATATTTACATTAATTACCCATTAGATTTTCTTTGCTTTACCTGTAATATGGCAACACTTGCATAATCCAATAACTGGGTCAGGGCTAAAGGTATTTCAGTGGTAATAGAAAAATAATTTATTATCACATGCAACAGAGTTAAGAGTTGTATTTGACAATTCTGTTTCTTTAATGATTCATTTCATACCATACGTCCTTTACAGTCACTGAATACTCACATCCTTCTGGTATATGCTCTCCTTAGATCAGTACTAGCTGTATGTATTTTTTTACCTTTTTAAGCTTTGTGAAGTACTTTTTTTTTCCAGAAATACTCCAGTTACTATTGAGACTCAATCACTCGGCAATACACCATACCTCACAGTATTAACTGTTACCTCTTACTGTTTTATTGAGTCTTGACATCTTCCCTTGTTCATGGAATGCTAGTTATATTATGTTTTAAAATTGATAACTTTAAAATCTTTGGATCAGATACTATGACATGGCTATGTGTGAAATTGTTTGAGCTCTGTACTTGTGTCCAGAATTAAAGAGCAACTAGTTTAATCATTTCTTACATATCTTCATCATATGAGGATGTGGGGATGATAACCAAAATGAATATATATAAGTATGCAGTGCATATGCCATCTTACTGTGAATCTTGCTGTCATGATATATAGGTAATATTTTTTTGTGTCCTAGTTTACGTGCAGACTGCTCCTCATTACAGTTTTGATATACTGATAAATTATTTCATTATAAGATAACTTCAAATATTTATTAATCTTTTATTTGCATTTACATTTTTTTTGTTAAGCCACATACCTCAAATTAGTATCATTATTTTCTTTAAAGTTTTCCAATTTATGTACAATAAACTCCTAATATTTGTTTCAGAAACCAAAAGAGAGAACTTAATGATATTCGTTTTGAATTCACCGTTGGACGAGACACATCGGAAGGTGTGGCCTCGGAACTAGTAGCTGCCGGTTTAGTAGATGGCCGAGACTTAGTTGTTATTGCTGCCAACTTAGATAAGATCACACAGCATCCAGAGATGGGGCAGAACCTTACTTTTAGATTGGTGAGTAAGAGGAGTACATTTTTATTGGATTAGCATTTTCATACTGTAAGAGCAGTATGGACTGAAATTAGGCATGCTGATATGACCCAGGTGGTGATGCACTAGTTTTGGTGTTCTGATTATTGATTATTCCTCTGTAATCATTTATTAGCATCTTTAATCTGTTTCATCATAAGATTGTATATTTATAGCTATTCTCTAGAAATAATAAACATATACCAGAGATACACCTCCAACTTTTACACCTCCATACAGTTATGAAGTCACTTTACCCATATGATTTTTTGACATACTACCCTTACTCCCACACTGCCATAAGGCCTTTGTGTATCAGTACACATCTTTCCTTCAACATCCCCGTGTTAGTCACATTAGTTATCTTTATTATTTCTTATTTTCTTTCCATTCATCTTGATTAATTTTTTCCTTTGCACTTGCTTCTCTTCCTATTAACTTGGAATGTTTTGCTTTGTCATCATCTGAGACCTTGATAAATCTTTAAAGTGTAACATCATTACAATAACACCTTAACCAGTTTTTACTGTTTTTGTAGAGTAACAGTCATATCATTCCTTTAATCATTTGATACATTGCCCCATTTCTCACATTGTGTGAAAACTTTTGTGTACCATCTGTCTCTTTTCACCTTTCCCAAATTTTACAGTTGGCAGTAGATGCCTTAAATTTTTTTTTTTTATGCCTCCTGATTTTTGATATCTTACTTATTTAGGCATATAATCATCTTATCATTTTTGAGAACTTTGAATGGACAAGCATTGTTGCAGGATCTGGAAATTATGCTCATTCATGAAAAGATTATAGCATTTTATGTCTTTCAATCTGTTTGTTCTTATTACCTCCATTCCCATCTACATGAGATGAAGCTACTAGCATCACTGCAGCAGTTTTAGCAACTTATATATCCAGAGCTCACTTTTACTTGTCTTGCTTTAAATCTGTATTTTACAAAGTGAATTTGCCTTAAGAAGGCTATGGGTCATATACTGTATTTGGAATATTGATCTCATAGGTAGCTATAGATTCTAGTGGGCAATTTCAGTTTTGCAGCTCTTGTTATTTCATTTGAGAAATTCAAGGCTTTCATTATTTATTGTTTGCATGAATCCCAAGACCTGGTGTAGTAGCAGGAATTTTTTAATGTGATAACATCAGACTGATATGAAAATGGCATATATGGTTAATGGACCACAACCTCATTTTCTGTAAATCCTCAGTTTCTGAAGTGCAGTATCATGACAAAGCAACTCTCTTTGGTTTGCATTTCTCTTCCAATTCCACCTTGGATGACTCTAACATTCCTTCACCTCCTGATGCTCCTCTTACTAATCCTATGCCCTTCTCCGTAATCTCTTTTCAGACTCCGAAAAGCACTTCTGTCTCCAGACACAAGCAAGGTTAATGGTCCTGTTGGGGTCCATCCCTCTGTACTGAAAGTGTGTGTCTCTGAACTTACAAATGTGCTTTGCTCATCTGTTCCATTTTTTATTAAAAACCAAAACTTTTCCTTCTTCATCAAAGCATGCCTTGATACATCCCATCCCTAAGAAGGTTGATTTTTCTGACTCCTCTAACTATTATACTATTGTTTTGACATCTACCATTTCCAGTCTTTGAATCCCTCTTGAACTCCCATATTAGTAGACACCTCAAAATTCACGGTCTTCTCACAGATCACCATTATGGCTTCCGTAAGACAAGATTCACTGGTGACATTCTCTCCTATCTTACTAATGTCTGCTCATGATCCTTAAAAGATTTTGTGGAGTCGTCCGTAGTTGCCCTTGACATATCCAAAGCTTTTGACAGGATGTGGCATTGGGATCTCATCTCTAAGCTCTCCTCTTTTAGCTTCCTTCCTTCACTTTGCTCCATATCTAGCTTCCTCTCTGGCTGATACATCCCTGTGGTTGTTGATAGATCATCTCTCTCTCTCTCTCTCTCTCTCTCTCTCTCTCTCTCTCTCTCTCTCTCAGTAGTGTCCCTCAAGGTTCATTCCTGTCCCCTACACTTTTTTTCAACAATTTCTTCTCTTCTATAAATAGCCAAATGCACTCATACATTGATGACTTAACCCTGTATTCATCCACATCCTTCAAGTCTGCTCTTTCTCTCACTCACTCAATCTGCATCTTGGCACAGCTTCCTTGATAAACTTTGACTTAGACAGGCTTTCTCAGTGTGGTAAATGAAATCTATTTAAGTTTAATGCCTCTAAGACCCAGTTTTTACTTATCCCTTTCGAAAACTCCTCACAACTCTTCTTTGACGGTTCTGTAATTCCACCTCTTGACTCTATGAACATATTCGGTATTACTGTAACATCCACTCTTTCTTGGAAACCCCACTTCACAGAAATAGCTAAGTCTGCCTCTTAAAAAACTGGGTGTCATGTTTAGATGTCAAAACTTCTCCTCTGAACAGATGCTCTGTTTATACAAGTGATTGATACATCCTTGTATAGAGTACTGTACTCACATTTGGGTTGGTTCTAGCTCTGCATTCTTACTTGACAGAGTTGAGTTGAAAGCTGTCTGACTCATTAACTGTTCCAGGCTAACTTCCTAACTTGACCCCCTTGCCCAGTGCCACAGTGTTGTTTCACTTTCCCTCTTCTATAGGTATTACTTTGGTTCTTGCTCTCAAGAGCTGCTGCTTGTGTGACCACGCAATACTTGGCAAGCTGCTGCATCACGTGATTATTATGTGGCCATCAGCATCTCAAGGGTGGGCCCTTTTGATACCTGCTTCTTACCCTACATGTCATAGATTTGGAACTATCTCCCTTCCATTGTTTTTTCCCAATAACTATGACCTGGCACATTTCAGAAGGCAGGTTTTTCATTTCCTCCAAAATTTGTAGATACTTTCCATGTCTTTTCTTTTTCCATTTCATAATTCTCTTTATATTTTATTTAAAGCTCAGCCTTGATGTGAACTTTTGTCCATGACTGGAGCCTTCAACATTAAGACAAAAGAGTGCTATTGTATAAAGGGAAGTGGGACAAAAGTGAATGCTTAGATTAAAGAGGTATAAGTTAATTGATTGTACCAGGGTGGAGCACATAGGTTTGAATCCTGGTTGCGGCAGTTGGTCCCCAGTCATCCCAGCTGTTCATCTGCCCTTAGGGGATGATCAGTAAAATGGGTACCTGGCTCAGGGTAGGGTGTGTGTGTGTGTGTGTGTATATATATATATATATATATATATATATATATATATATATATTTTTTTT
>JAYMFT010278758.1:0-10520 GCA_038088735.1 Panulirus argus | reverse complement strand
AACATCCACCCTCCTCCGTACAACTCTATCTATAGCCCATGCCTCGCAACCATATAATATTGTTGGAACTACTATTCGTTCAAACATACCCATTTTTGCTCTCCAAGATAATGTTATCTCCTTCCACACATTTTTCATTGCTCCGAGAACCCTCGCCCCACTTCGCTATGTTGTCCATAATAGGAAATGGCTATTCAATTACTTGTAATCAAATACTATTCATCGCATGTTCATGAGCTATGGGATCTAGACTTGGCAAATCTTGTTTGGCTCACTTTATCCAGCAGTCAGCAATTTTACTGAAATTTCTCTCATAATGTATAGGTATATGAACACAAATATAGTGCATATGTACGCGCTTTCACAGAAAACATAATACCCTCCAACAGTAAGGATTCAAACCTTGTACCATTTGTGTAATAGATGGGTATGCAGGTCATTCAATTATGCTGTACTTTTGTTAACTGACAATGGTACAGCCTTGTAAAAGATGACATTTCACTTAAAGCATAACCTTAAGAAGGTGGACTCTTACAAATCAATTAAAAGAAATAATAAAGTTGTGAGAGGCTTTCAGAGAGATGGACAGAAACTGGGTTCTGGAGGCAGTAAACTTAACCAGGTTCCATCTACCCCAGTGAAATATCCTGTCCATAATTAAAGCTATAGAGGAAGTTGTAATGAGACAAAATGCAAATCAAGCAAGAAGATAAACTATATTTGAGGGAAATGGAGGAATGCAGAGTTGCTTTGTCAGTATATGAGTGCATTTGGTAATCTGTTCAAAAAAGAAAATTGTGGATAAAACGAGGGAAGACCGTAGGAGACATGACGGATCCTTAAAGGACACCACTGTTGATAGGCAATGGGGGAGAAGCTGATCCATCAACATCTGCAAACAGATCAGCCATTGAAAGTAAAATGAGTGAAAGGAGCCAAAAGAAGGGAGCATGAAAATGAGACTACAGTGGAATACTCTGTCAAAAGCTTTTGATATAAGGCATCTAAGGCAACTTCAAAGATTTTTCCAAAATCTTTTAGGAAGGATGACCAGATATTAGTAAGATAGGAAAGGATATCACCCATGGACCTCATCTTGTAAAAGCCATACTGGTGATCAGCAAAAAGATTTTGGGATGCAAGAAGTTTGAGGATATATGAATTGAGTAGGGATTCAAAGACAGTGAAAATAGCTTAAGCCAAAGCAACAGCAAGAAAGATAGTGGGGTTAGAATAGCTACCCTTCTTTAGGATGGGATGTAAAAATGCATGTTTCCATGAAGGAGGAAAAGTTTTGGTCTGGAAAGAAAAATGGCACTGGTGAGTAAGCAGTGGAGCAAGCACAAAACCACACTCCATCAGTACATGGGGATGCATAACTGATGCTGTATCATTACAGTATACGCAAAATATTTTCAAAATACAATAAAGGTATATCCAGTAACATATAAACCAAAAATGCTTTAATACATTACATACACTGATGATTGATGTATGAATAGAGGTTTATAGGGCTCAAAAATTTCTGTTCGTCTGTTGCGTATATTTTGAGCAATCTTTTCCTCCTTTTCTGTCACTCTTCCAAAGAATATTTCATCATCACTATCACTATCCATTGTCTCTGAAATGCAATCATTGTTTTACTGATACATACTCGTGATAATGTTTTATCATCAGCATTACTAAGTCAGATGATGTATGCAATAAAGAGCTCCTCTGACAGTAGCGTGATATGGCAGTAGGTAAGTGATAGAGTGAGGGTGGTGATGGAGTGAGGGTGATAACAGTATTATTGTTCAAAACAATCAATTTATGGAAAGTAGAGTAAGAATACAAAACCAATGATGTACCGAAGGACAACCTTGAAAGATGATGAAGATGACATCATCACTGCCATACTGTAATATAACCACAAACCTTTATGACTTTTTAAAATATCTTTTTCCATCTTTATCCTAGAGCATACTTTTGCAAAGCTACAGGATGGCTCAAACACACCCTCCTCCAAAGGTCAAAATCTCATTACATCTCTGTAATTCATTCTGGGGTAGAAGTGAAGGAACAGATTCATGAAAGCTCATTAAAAATGAAAGTGGTAAGAAAATCTAAAAACATAAAATCAAAGCAATAGTATGGACAGTAACATCCTTAAACATGATATCAAAGGAAAAATAACATATGTGGAATGAAACTATGTAGTTGGGTTAGATTTTGCAACTGCATTCAATAAGAGGTAAAAAAAGAGACTGTAAAGGCAAAAATTTTCCTGGAAAGGTGTGCTGGGCTTGCATGAACTTTGCTTATCATTTTATATCATGTCAAAATTCTAAAATGATGGGTGAACCTGGACCATTCATGTCAATTTCAGGGATATATTTAAAAATATGAAGCATCAAAGTCAGTGGTACTTCTTTTAAAGCAATTTGTTTAACATTTCTAACTGTTTTCAGTGGCCTGCTTCATCACCAACTTTAAACATGGCGCACTATAAACCCACATTAAGGTTTCTGTTAATGGCATAAAGAAATGATACTAATATTCTGCCTCATTTGTTACAGCCACACTGTCCCCTGCCCAAGGGAATATCCAGGAGGTTGGGTGACACATGCCATCACACATCCTCCTTAAGCTAACAAAATGCAATGAAATTACTCAAAGCAGTGAAAATGATTACCACATTTTAACAATTAATCTAATGCTTTTAGTCCCTCCAAGGAAAAACAGAAGTATATCTGTAAATATTTAACTGTTTCATTGATTTACACCAGTAACCAATGAAAAAACCTTGTGGGTCTCACAACCTTCCCAAAATAATGACACAAGTTTATAATCCAAAATTTTCTCTTCCTTCACAAATATATTAAATTTCTTTGTTAAAATTTTCCTAATCATTGCTATCGGCCATTTGAAGTTAACAAATGCCATAAATCTATTTTCATCAAAAGCTGGTTACCTGACTCAAAACAAGTTTACTTCTTTCTATAACAGCTGTATCCAATTTTATGAGATCTGACTAAATTATTATCTCAATTCAACATCCAAATAACTCCAAAAGCACTAAGTTCTCAAAGATGCAATGTTCTTACTAACCATTTTTGTTGAGCTTTTCATCACACACACAAAATCCTGAACACTTGCCTGTGCCTGACATGCAATTTTACTGGTAAAACAATATAATCAGTGAGTTTTTGGAACAACTATTTTACCTGGTTAGAGGACTGTATGATATAAACATGTTCCCATGCACAAACATATTCCAGCACATTCTTCATAAGGCAGCACATGGCAAACAAAAATATCATTACTACCATATATTCTCATTTTAACAAGAATAACTAAGGCAAATCAAGACTTCTAGGGTAAGCTAAATGAGATTTTCATAAGTCGTTAATTTCTGAAAATGTTTCATCTACTTTCAAGCACATTAACCCCAAAATTTCCTTGATTTGCTGGGTCAGCTCCATTACTGATTCATCAGAGCAGGAAAAAAAATTATCCATACTCCTAATACAGTCTTATTTTGATCTCCACAATAAATTCTATCATCATTCCAAAAGACGTTCTGCAAGATGCCACGATTAATAAGGTGGCAGTGCTAGACTATAACTTTACCCAGAATTCAAAACAAAGATACATTCATGAAAACTTTCTTTAATCATGAACAACACTGCATGGGCAAAACATGCCCTAATCAGTGACTTCTACAGAGAAAGGATAAATAAGAGACGTTCAAGACAAAGACAAAAAAAATAAGAATTCTGTAGGTGTTTGTAGAACAGACTCTTTAAAATGGAAATGATACAGGTAAAGACAAAAAATCCCACAGCCTCTCCACTTGAGGAAAAAAGGAAGCACCATAATGGTTAACTCCCATGTGAATGGTTTCCACAAAGAAATTATGGAAAGCAGCAATCAGTAACATGCCATGGCTCCATGCCTTAGTGGCTGAGACATACACTGACAATTCATAGGTTAGTGGCCAAGATAATATTTCTCTTGCAGAACAGGCCCTAATTCATCTTCAAACCTAACCCCTACCCTGACGAAACCTAGTCTTGGAACTAACCCAAAGACCTGATTTAGGATCTGACCTAGAGACCTAAGCCAAACGTGCGGCACCTGTTGACACGTGAACTCAGCCCTATAGGTTCTAAAGGCTGGAAAAATTTCAGATGGCACCAGTTCCGGGGAAATTAGCTATCAACTAATAGAATATTTATTTGTCATTTTATCAGCGCCCTTCAAAGACACTTCTAGGAGTTGAACTATATGTTCCTTTCAAAACCAAAGCTATTTCTGTGCTGCTTCTAAATTAAATATCTACCGTATCGGGAGAGCACAGAACAGTAAAGTATACTACCAACCAAACTTGTCACTAAGGGGTGTCTGTGGTCGACCTAACCATAAGGTTTCAACCGTTCTCGGGAGTCGGGCAACACACATCAGTATTCACTCATTTATATATCATAGGTTAAAACATTTTTGGAACTAACATTATGCTCATACAGTTTTGAAACAGTCAAGAATTTGGTGAATCTATATTTGTTTTCAAACACTAACTACATTCACGTCAATCTACAGATAATATCCAACAGATACATCTTACGTGTTTAAAGTCCGGCGGTTAATGGTATGAGCTGTTGATATGTCTGTGTTGCCATAAGAAGATTCCAGTGAGAAGGGAACCCAAATTCGCTCGATTTTCTCTCTGTAAATCATTTCTACAGGAAAATAGATATACACAAAGCTGAATAAATCAATATACATTATAGCTGTGAATTCTATATTTGGTATCATAGCAACAAAAAATCTCGGAAACCTGTGCTCAGGCGTCCTGACAGGGTTGCAAGGAGTCAGTGAGGCTGTCCATCATTTAATATATTCCTGCAAGTTAGAATCATAATTCTTCGAGAAACTATTGATCGTATTCACCTGTTTGTTTATGCTGCCATCTTGCTAAGAACTAAAGTAAAGCATTAAAGTATTTTTTAAATGTTATCTAACCATCCATTGTGCATGTACATATATCAATTAAAGATATCAAATAAAAAAAAAATGTTTTACTTATTTAACAAATGACGCACCTCATAGTCAACAGAGCATTTATCATATATACTTATAATTCACAAACAAATTCTAGAGAGGTGTGGTAATAAAAAGAGTATGGTCGAGAGAGCTGTAGAGAGTGAGTGAAAAGGGTTGGACATGCACAGGAATAAAATGGAAGTCAAGCAACAACTGACCATTTATTCCTCTAGAATCTAGAGGCTGTTTGTATTAGAAGTACACCATAACTGATCTCCGTACTACACTATAAATGATCCATGTGGTACACTATAACTGAGCTCTGGTACACCATAACTTATCCCTCTGATACACTATAACTGACCCCTGTGGTATACTGTAACTGATCATTGTGGTACACCATAACTGACCCTTGTGGTACACCATAACTGATCCCTGCGGTGATCATAAGTACATACATTCTGTTTTCTTACTTTTCAGTAGGATGGTAGAAGGGATGGTAGAAAAGAGGAAGAGGTGAGACAAGCGAAAGGGTAGTTTGAATGGAAGAGAAGTTTGAAGTGTGCACAGGTATATGGTGAAGTTTAGTAACGCATGTGGATGATTATCTGGAAATGTTTTGCGTTGCCTTAATTAAATATACGTTATGTATTCGTGTTGTATCTTCTGTTTTTTGAAGATTTACTAAGCTAAGCTAAACGTTGTTCACTGAATTCATCGATGGATGACAGGAGCCTCTCTGAGTGCTTTGAGGGTCTTCCATTTTGTACTGTTGTCCAGATCTCGGATTTATCTGTAGTTTGTATCATCACTGTCTTCAGGTGTCAGCTGTACTTTCTGGGCTGCTTTTATTGGTATGCTACGACTGGTTTAATCTGTTATCTTTCGTGCTGTTCTGCCGTGTTTGCAATGTAGGGAAACTTTTCATGTGGTTATAGTTTACTTTTTTTCTCTCCTACTAGACTTTATGAGGATACGTTTAAGCATACAGTGGCCTCATATGAAAAGAAATAGAGATATTAAACGTCAAAGATTGTAAATTATAGTAAAGAAATAGATTAGCTTTGAGGTAGACACTGAGATAATACCGCATTCTGGTCAAATAATGAATGCTTTCATGCCAAGACCTTTCGCAGAGAAAAGGAAAACCGATAATGTTTTTTTGCTTTACGTATAAGTAATTTTGAATACTGATGTCTTGTATGGTTATCAGTTAAGTAGATGGTAATAAGCAAATAAGGAATGATACAGAAACTATGAGTTAAATTGATAGACAAATTAATGAACTGCCAAAAGCGATTAAAATAAATTGCTATCTCGTTTACAATGAAGAGATATAAAGATAACTCAAGGCTGGTAGGAAATACAAGGCGTAAAGAGCAACGTTGTATACCTGAAGGCAACTGATCACTGGAGATACAGTTCACTTTGTTTAGTGAAAGTAACATTATAACCTAAAACTGAGAGAGAGATGAGATCAGTGACAGTAGTTGCTTCGTTTCATATACACAATATGCACATGTTAAAAATTTTGGACGGTTTCTGACTGTAAATTGAAGATACATCAGGGTTCCTAGTAGTGTGGTGAGATGAAAAAGCAACGAACCGAAATGTTAATTTCGATTATTGGTATCAGAGCTGAAGCCAGGCGCGTCAAGATTATGCTTGTGCTGTGACTTAGTGACAACCTACGACTTGGTGATGACATGCTAAGACCTGGTGACGACAAACTATAATTTGTTGACTAGAAACAATGACCTAGTGGCAAGCTATGACCTGGTGAAAATGAGCTTTGACCTGATGATAAATTATAAAGAAGGAATCCCTGCAGAAAATAACAATTAGATAACAGAGAAAAGGTAACTATGTTATATGATGAACAGTGTGAATTGATACTATAAATTTCCTGGTTCATATATCGAATATAATAAACATACGCCATAAATTCATGGTTTCAAAACACCGAACTTGAACTCCCTAATTTGCTTAGGTTATCCTCTAAGGAGGAAAGTTTTCTATAGGATCATCCACATTTTTTTATTCACCGCTAGATGGCAGCCTAATCAAAGAAAATACAAAACATTATAATATATTAAAGCTAAAATTTACAGTTATTCGCGTCTTTTTGCAATTTTCTCTTCCATCACATACTAAGAAACAATTTGTCTAAGGAACAGTAGTTCTTTTCATAATATTGTTTTGCAGAATAACATCGTCAGGTAGGAAGCAGGTTAGTCATAGAATTTCATTTACCAAGAGAAATGTTAGTGTGTGTGTGTGTGTTTGGTGGGGGTAATCTTGAACTCATTTTATATACATGAGCAGCAGAAGCGTAAATATGTTGAAGAGATGGGTGTCTGCAAAGCATCTTTTTGTCTACAGCTATTATATTGATAATCTGAAGGTTGGGAAGCTGGTTCTTTGCTGAACCTGGTTATATGGGTATAATTGCCCATGGTTGTATGATTTTGGCTACACTGGTTGTCCGGATTTAAGTGCCCCCAGGTTGTCTGCTCCTTGTTTTTTAATTGTGGTTACTCTTGGTTGTAGTTGCTCCTGGTTGTCTGGATTGAGCAGCCCCTGGTTGTCTGGTTTAAGTTGCTGCTGATTATCTAGTTGTGGCTACCCCCTGCTGTCTGCTTGTAGCTGCTCATGGTTGCGGGTACCCTTGGTTGTTTGAGAAAATACTAAATTTATATCTTCATTTAAACTAGCTTTGGGGAATGTAAACTTATGTTTAAGGTGCTTTATATAGTTTACTGTAATTACAGTAGTACCCATGGAGTATGATCTGTACTCTGTATTCTACTGAATTAAGTAAAGTGACAATGGTTAATCTGGAAAAATGTGGGGAATTAAAGTAAAAGTGGGCAATAAACGTGTGAAATAAAACATAATCTATTAAAACCTCATCTAACGTTCATAGTAGTCAAGATTTATCATAATTGCCAAAATTTTTGTTGAAATTCACGTCACTCATGGAAAGGTGCCACCAACACGGCATCTAATGTAATCAGTAGATGACACAGTGAACAGTCACCTGTTTCTCAGCAGCTGAATATAATTTTAGTATATTTCTACAATAATTTTGGCAAATAGGTAGGGTTATTGAGGTTTGATAGGTTCTCTTCATATTGTACAAGCATAACACTGACTTTTTTATGTTAATTACCTTCAAAGTTATGGTAATACGGTGAAATGTATTTGCCATATGTATTTTTGGTCAGTTCATTTCTGTAGGTATTTACCAAATGTATGAATTAAGGATTATCTAAAAATATAGAAAAACACAAGAAAATCTTACATAACTTAATGAACATACTTGGTATTACTGTTACATACACTCTCTCTTGGAAACCCCACACTATGGAAATGGCTTAGTCTGCCCCTAAGAAACTAGGTGTCTTCTTAGATGTCAAAGCTTCTTTTCTTCTGAACAGATGCTCCATTAACGAAAAAGATTAATCCATCCTTATAGGGAGTACTGCCCTTACATCTGTGGTGGCTTTATCTCTGTATCTATACTTAACAGAGTTGAGTGAAAGCAATATGACTTGTTGACTCTCCCAGCCTAACTTCAAAACTTGACCCACTTGCCGTGCACTGCAATGTAGGATCACTTGCCCTCCACCATAGGTATTACTGAGAGCTAGCTGCTTGTGTGCTCTTACCATTAGCTAGACCACAGAATACTTGAAAAGCTGCTGCATCACGTGATTACTGTGTGGCCATTTGCAACTCAAGGGTGAGTTGTTTTGATAATTCTTTCTCGACACCTTGCAGCTTGGGAACTCTCTACTCTCTCGTGTCTTTCCCAATAACTATGACGTGGCACATTTTAAAAGACAGGTTTTTCACTTTCTCTAAAATTCATTGATGCCTTCCCTTGTCTCTTTTTTTTCCAATTTTTAACTTCTGTATTTCAGTGAAGGCCCATCCTTGATGTGGGCTATGGTCCATGACTGGAGCCTCCAGTGTAAAAATCACAGATGCCCTCAGACGGAATTGCCAGATTTGAATAGACCCACACAACTTGCCATGCAAAGTTGTGAGATTTATTTCAATCTTAAAATAATGGGGGTAATTTAGGTGGCCATGATATAAAAATATCACATAAAGAAAAAACATGATCATGACACAAGTATTTATAGTGATAAAGATTCAAAGGAAGTTTAACTGTTTGTACTGGAAAAGGTTCACTTCATATCAGTATTCCATTAGTGGTGGCAAAGAAGAGATAAGGATGGATGAGTCAGCTTATTTCAGCAAATAAGCTGTAAGCTGTGCATGCACAGTTTGCCATATTTGAATGTCTCTACAGCAAATTATATGGTTGCTTTACCAGAGCTTTTTTATTTTTAGCTTTTCTTTATACTTCCTATTAAATTTTGGCTACAATATTTTTTTTGTTTTCTATATACCTCCATCCTGGGAACCCACATAAGTTTATTTGGCTTGATCCTGTAAGGGTTAAGCCGGAGTATTGACAAATGGTTTAGCGTTACTAGTATACATAATTAATTACTAGCACACTATTACGTTCTGACATTGATGAGTGGCTTTTTTGTTAAATTGGTACCATGTGATATTGATTACACTGACTTTAGTGTCAGACTCCTTTCAGTTTAATAGCTTATTTGAAATAAGTGTACTAACATCTGATACACTTACAGGAACTCAGGAGTGTACAATGTCAAAGGAAGACCCTGGGGAAGACCTTGAGTCTATAAAGCGAAAACAAGCAGAAACACACTTCAAGCTGAACCTTGCCAACAGACATATTAACACTTTATATACACAGGTTTGTTAGTAAAATGTTTAATGCATTTCATACTTGAGTAATTAGTAGATCAAATAATATGTTTATTTAACATGTTTTTTGGAAGGACTTTGCCTGTACCTCTTTACTGTACCAATATATTGATATAGATTAAGGACAAGTTGTGCTCACATTTTCATTTTTCTCAAAGCATTTCCAGTTTATTGTTAATATCTTTCAGTTATATATTTCACTGTTCATGCTGTTCTTTGTAAATATGCAATACATTACATACACATATTTGAATTTTAGCCCCAGACACTGAACTTCCTCCAAATTTTTTTCATTCAGACTCACGCCCTAGCTAAACTGTCCCTCTACCCTGTTGAACATAATTCCCTTGCTTTTATTCATATTCACTCTCAACTTCCTCCTTTCATTTGCTCTTCCGAACTCAGTTATCAACTTCTGCAGTTTCTCGCTCAAATCTGCCACCATTGCTAATTCATCAACAAACAACTGACTCACTTCCCAGGCCTCCCTACAAGACTGCATATTTACCCTTCTCTCCAAGACTCTTGTATTCACCATCCTCACCATCTCATCCATAAACAAATTAAATAGCCATGGTTAGATCACACACCCTTGCCAAAGACCAACCTGCACTTGAAACCACTTCTCTCTCTCTCTCTCTCTCTCTCTCTCTCTCTCTCTCTCTCTCTCTCTCTCTCTCTCT
>JAYMFT010278757.1:0-24073 GCA_038088735.1 Panulirus argus | reverse complement strand
GTGCTAGATTTACAAGTGAATAAGCTCAAAGGGTGCGAGGAGGAGAGAGTGTGTGTGTGGGTGTGTGTGTGGGTGTGGGGGGATGAGGATAATGAGGAGGGAGGGGAGGGAGAGTGTGAGGTGGCAAGGGAGGGTGCTAAGGAGGGGCGTGGAGGATGGTAATGAGGATGGGGGAGAATAGTGAGGGGGGGAGAAGAAAGTTGGGGAGTTCGACTGACTGTGGGGAGAAAGGGAGGCTGAGGCTACTTCGTCAGCTGAGGAAGGAGGAGGAAGGGAGACGCACTGGGAGGGGAAATAGGGGGACTTGAAGGACGATAGAGTGACATCGAGGGAGGACTTACCCTGATACGGGATGGGGCGCCTATCCTACCTAGCCGACGTCGCCCCTAGCCTATCGCCAGCGTCCCACATCAGGAGAGTAATACAGGAGACAAACCAACTTCTTGCAGTAACATACAAGTATATGGATACGGAAATATTCAGCAAACTGCTCACAAAACTAGAATATGATTTTCGAGTTGGGTCACCACACTTAAAAGAAGCAACATTGAAGTAATAGAGAAGGTCCAGATGAAGGCATCAAAGATGGTACCAGAATTAAGATAAATGAGTCATAAGGAAAGACTTGAGGCCTTAAATATAACCACCATGAAAGAAGGAAGAGTAAGGGATAACCTGATCACAACCATTATGTTTTTAACCCAGAGTAATGACAAAGACAGAGAACAGTTCATCGAAAGACGTAAAGATAGAACAAACATGATATAACATGAAATTAAGCAAGAATCTTGTAAAAAAAAAAGTTGTAAATAAGTACTTTGTGTAAGAGTTAAATTCAACGAGGAAACAGTATCTACAGACAATACACAGCTCAAAAAACTACATCCTTACGATACAGAATGTTCAAGAGTTTTGAGTCTAACGAGTGTAAAAACACCTTCCATCCCCGGACAGTGCAAAGAGATATTACATATACGAGATCATATCAAAACACTGACACTTCATCTGTTTAGCGTTCCCTATGACACCCGTGTGGCGCTAATCCTGCCCCTCTTCCCCCCAACAGAACGGTGTCCCATACGGCCAAGCTGACGATCTCACACAGTCCACGCGTCCGGCTGAGCGTAATCATGCAAATGTATTGTAAATTCGGCCCACGAATGCGTCCCCGACGCACGGGGGTAAGGGATTCGGGTACAAATCTACGTACCAAACTCCAGCTAGCGCGGACGGCGAGACCAGCGGCGCATATCAGTTCCTGGACGCGCACACAGACGATGGGGTCGCGATGTCTCTAGAGACTCCAACACAAATCGCGGGCGATTCTTAGCTCACACTGAGCGACCTCCTTCCAGTTCGAAACCTATGATTTCCAGGCACTATGTGGAGTGGGTGTCTCATTCCCAGAACATCTCTGGTACTGCTTGTCCCACCCTCGTCTACGGCACTGTCACAGAACAGACATCCTAGCTTAACGGCCTCGAATCAAGCACATTTCTTGCATAGGGTCTACAGGAAGATCCAGGGAACCTTCTCACATATCCTAATGGATTAAGGAGGAAATGTATGCTTAGAACACTATCAGTTATGCCGTTTGCGATGACTGATTTTTCTACAGTGCTGTCAAAAAGTACCAAGAAAAGATATTTTCATATTTTGAGCACTCCTCAAGGAGGGTTGGGATGATAAAGCCAGCTGTGCGAATAGAGGTGAAACGGGCGAAAATATGACATCCATCTTCATCAGTATTAGATGATCATTCTCAGGAATAATTCCATCTACGTGTTCAGGTACTGATGAAGAGGCAAGGGCGGATCGAGGGCAGACAAGGGCCAATCCAGGACAATTAAGGGCCAACTTAGGCCAAGAAAGGGCGGGATCCAGGAGATCAAAAATGGGGTACATAAAAAATCTACAAAATCAGAATCACCACGAGTGTATATTATCCCTATTTGCTCCTACATACTCAGGAGCAGTCTATTACAGGGGTAACAGGAGGCCATGAGGAGGCCCACTCATTATCAATCATCATTTGACTCACTGTTGATGGATGGCATTGTATGAGGGTATGTCCATGGGTTCCCCCCCCCTTGCCTCGCATGTGCTGGCCTTTTGTGTGCAGCATTCCATTGCACTTGCATGCACACACATACAAACACACGCACACACACACACAAACGTGGCTCTGCAGACATGCACACGCACATCTGACACTTGCTTGCTGTCGGTTCTACCACTCTAGATCGGGCAGTGGCGCTCCTGAGAGACCCCCCCCCTTCCTGGCCCTGATCAGAACCCATTTACAATTTTAGATGTCCATTGTTGTGTAAACCTCGTCTGAATCTTTGAAACGGCTGAACTTTATCATTTTCCTTTTCCTAAATATTCATTACATGAGTAAACAATCAGAAGACATGTCCTGGATTTATTCTTCCCTCTCTATCAGTTTCCAAAGCCAAGAAAAGATATTTCCTCTCCCACCATTGCTACCTCCGCCCCTCTCATCCAAACCCGTTCTAAGAATACAGAAAATACTTAATCGACATCCTTAAAAAAAAACTTTGCCGTCCACAATAGCGAAAAGACAGTTATCCGAGACGATATAATCAATAACGTTACGACATGCTCACGACAGTTCTCTGTGGGCCAGTATCCCTAGGTTACCCACACCCACAACAGCCTGTCCAACAAAACAAGTGAGCCAGTCCACCACCGTCTCTTTTTTCGACGTCAGAACGTTGTTTCATGTCTCCCACCTCCTCCTCGGCTCCCACGCCACTTTCACCGAGAACATTTTTTTTTACGTCTGTTTGGATGAAGTTTCTGTTCTTCCCTAGGGTGGGAGGGGAGAGGGGACTTCGGTCCATAACTAGAAGGCTCAAGTTGAGGAAAGTCTCACCACAAGTCCCTGGGGGTAAGAAGAATAGTTTGGGTCCATCAGATGGCAAGGAAAGTCCGAAGTTTTGGTTCATATCGTGTGTTGCAAAAGTTTGGGAAGTTCTGGTCCGTCAGGCAGACGAGAAAGTCTACGCTTTTGGACCATGGAAAGAGAGGTTCAGTCTAGGAGACTCCATTTCTTAAATGTGGGGAAAGTTTCTGAAGTTTGATTCAACATGGGAGAGACAATATTTGGAAAGTTTTGGTCCAGGAGGCAAAGTTTATAAACATTCATTCTCTAAAGTGGGGAGGCAAAGCTTTGGTCCGTTTTGGGTAAAGGCAAATCAAAGATGGTTTTCGATGATGATGAGGAGAAGGAAGACAGAAAAGTCTTAAAAGTTTAAAAAGCTTGAAGAAAAATTGGAAAGCTTTGGAAATTTTGAGTTCATCAGGCACGAAAAGTAGAGCTTGGATGATTTAGATCCATCTGACCAAATGGAAATATGCGAGACCACAGAAACACAGGTACACAGGGTAAGCTAATAATAGAAGACCTGTTAGTCTGTAGCAGGCTTTTCACCCCACTCTCACTACACATTCTTTACACCTTCCGTAGGGCATCTCTGTCAACCCTAATATACGTTTTCCCTAAATCTACAAACCCCACATGAAAACCAAACTATTTTTCCAAGCATTTTTCACAAAAATTCCTCAGACCAAAAACCAGACCTCAGGATTTACATACACATCTGTTATCAATATGAAATCAACACGAAATCCTGAATAAGTCACTTTTCTTAGCATTTATAGCTGTGGTTTTCGACGACCCCTATTTGTAAAGATATGCCTCCCTCGATCGATATGAAAGTAGTTAAAGAAGAGTAAAAATCATTAAAGTCTTATAGCTCTTTTGTCCTTGAAGTAGCAAAATGAAGTTTTCAAAACTTTGGCGTATAAGGAGCTTACTGCAATTTCGGAGAGTCGTATTACATTACACGAAAATCAAACTTTTTTTTTTCTTTGCTGGAATTCAAACGACAAAAGATAAAAGCTAATGAAAGAATTTGTGGTTGGTGAAACAGAAAGAAAAAATGTAAGTCTGGTTTCTGGCAAAAATGAGGGTATGTGGTAATCTATTGACCAATTCCTCCCTTCAGTGATGATGCAAGGACAGTCGTAACGATTATGCTGTGCGTGAGAGGATACAAGAATCAGTTTCTTCTACTTTACGTTAAATACGCTTAGCTTTAAACTTTAGCTTGTAATGCAAGAAGTACTAAAGTACTGCAACAACAAGAACAAAAACAACAACAACAATAAATAATAATAATAATATATAGTAATAATAATAATAATAATAATAATAATAATAATAATAATAATAAATAATAATAGAAATAATAATAATCACTATTCAACAACACCAACGAGAACAATAATAATACTAATAATAATAATAATTATAATAATCATAATAATAACAATGATAATAATAATAACAATAATAACAACACAATGGTAACAGTGACAGTGACAGTGATGACAAAATCCTCCGTAGCAGACGAAGGACTCACAACCTCCCCGTAGGGGAACAACCTCTTCAGCAGGAAAATCCAATGACACAAACACAGAGAGTAAGTCACCGGGAAAGAATATCAAAAAATTAGATTTCTGGCGGCTGGTAACTTCCCCTAACAGGCGGACGAAACGGACTCCCAAGAGCAGAAGGTACGTGTGTGTGTGTGTGTGTGTGTGTGTGTGTGGCCCGCGATGGCGTTCGCTCAAAAGCTGTCACCACCTCCTCCAGCAGCCGAAAGCCTTTAACTTTTTACCACCTCTGGGATTAAAGGGGACCAGTTTTTGACACAGTCTAAAGACTGCAGAGTTCCAAAGGCAACTAATGTATCTGTGACTATACGTTTTTTCTTATTTTCTTCACTTCGAAAACATACTTTTTCTGTGGGATTATTTGAAGAATCGCCAACGTGAGTTTTTCCTAAAAGATCTACATACACGGGAGAGTTGCGAATGCGGAATATCAAGTGATTCTTAGGGCCCGAAGTTCCCCGGAGTCTGCAATGTATCCAGGGCTGGGAATCGAAACTCTCGTGTTTCAACTCATGATCCGGAACCCAACTTTTGAAGCGTTGGCCACAAGTGCGACTTTCTGTGAAAATGAAGACGTACCGGGAGTTAAGGGGAAAAAATATTCATACCAAAGAGAGAGACAGTAAAAGGAGAGAATCATGAAAAAGAATTCTGATGACTTAACGACAATCAGGAACGATATTACTCAAGCATTTTAACGACATTTTAATCTCCCTTGGGGTTCACGTGAATCTTTCACAACACAGTTTTGAACCCCTTTGAACGCGAGGGATACGACCCCTGAACACGACGGTGCGACGCTTGAGAACGAGTGAAAACGATTCATGAGTATGATGGCGTGATATTTGACCTAATCCTCACGTGTCGGATCAAAGGCCAAGCCATCAAAAAGCAAGGATCGTATACCGTCGTGCTTAATAGTTACCACTGAGCGAACCATCGTGCTCAAGATGTTAAAGGAGTTGATACGAAGCAAAGAAAACGGTTAACCAATCAGAGCAACCAATCACAGTAATCTCGTGTGAATCGAAGAGCAAACGCCTTTCTCTACAGCAACTTTAGGGGGATGAGCTAATCGACAGTGATCGATTTCTCCACACGCCACGTCCATCCGCAGGAACTCGAGACTCACCCTGCAGTACTCCCCACCATCGGCAAGTACACGTGAGAACACATCATGATGTCCATAACCTTACACCCACTATAAGACGCCTCGACATCTTGTAGTTTCCTTTTTTTCAGAGACAACCTTCCCTGAGGACAGAGAGAGACACATCCTTTCCCTTTTATCTCCACACCAATCTACTCTGGGGGCATTCGTAGACGTCCCTTCCATCTCACCCTTCAAACATCCTTCACTTGGGTCCTACAGAGACATCCCTTCCCTCCCATGCCTGCTAACATCCTCATCTGAGTTCGTACTGACACATCCCTATCCTCTCATCCCCGCTGACATCCTCATCTGAGGCCGTGAAGGCAGACATCCCTTCTCTCCTCCTACCCCTGCCGAGAGATCTACCTTCGCACTTACCGTGTCATATTGGCTGGAATAACGGGCTCATCCGTCACAGTGTCAGCTTGGTCTGTTCTGTGCCTTGCGCCCGCTTCCAGCCCCCTTCATCCTTCCACCTTCACATTACAATACACTCTGTCTCACCACTGCATCTGCTTCATACAGACATACATGGGCATGTTACGTGTATACTGTACGGACGAATGACATCACTGTATAGGGGGATTTGGAAATACGAACCCAACATACAAAAAATACAAAATGTGTATCACATTACTGTATAAGTCCTTCGGCTAGGAGCTAATGCCACAGGGACCAAGATACATATTCATGCTATTCTTTCACGAAAAATGACTCTGAAACTGTCAAAGAACTGATTGAAAATGAAGATCTTTCCATAACGCCCGCGCACAGCTGTAAGCTACTGCGTAGCCCTTCGAAGGTCAGTCTCATTAAGGAGGTCAGCACTGGAAGAGCCACTCGTGACAACAGAGGAAAGAAAAAGGAAGAAACAAGGGAAGCGTAAACGGAAGAAACAGGGGGAGCAAACAAAAGGAAACTAGAGGAAGGAAACAGAAGAAAATAGAGGATATAAAGAATAATATTTCTGAGGCATACATGAGACCAGGAGAAGACCCGTGTTCTCTGCTCTTGAAGAATTTAAAGCCGTGAGTGACTCGTGGTATTTACATCCTGAACTACCCTGCCCTTCGGGAATGTCATCTCAAGCACTCGTAGATCGCAATTCATGATGCTACTCTGTCTTGTTCAAGTCCTTCCCTTTCGGCTTCAGTGGCTCTTGGTCCTAATGACTCCCAGCCCCATTAGTCTTTAATGCACCAGTTATCGTGGTTAGGGAGAATCTAATCCTAATGTCCTTTGTCACTGTGGTTTCCAGCAGCACTGGATCCTAGCATACTGTGTTCCGAACTCACAAACTTCACAGTCCCTACACGTCCTTCCCAGGAGGATGTCCAGATCCCTATAGATTCCGATCCGATCCCTTGCCTTTCTTTGTTCCAGGACTCCCCGCCCCTCAACATCCTTGGCTCCAGAATCCCCAACTCCCACGGTTCTTACCTCCAGGAATCCAATCACCTACGGTTCCCGGTTCACAAGGATTCGATCCTTCGACGTTCCTGATTCCTGTTCCCAGTGATTCTGGCTAAAGGGAATCCAAATCGAAGTTGGCTGATCGTGTTGGGTGCTTCATCTGGACACCCTTTGTCATCAGTGAAGGCTGTTCTACTGTTTATCGCACAGGATACCGAAAGTGGTCAGCTGTGGTCCCTCAGTAATCCTCTGAAGGATGCAAATGACTGAGGAATGGACCCTAAGTGGGAAGGGAGACCCAGGACAGGGGATTGGCTAATGGGACGGGTGGAGTACAGATCGAAGCACACCCTGTATGGACAGAGCGAGTCTGTCATGGTCCTTAATATCATTGGCCGGTGGGAAGTGACACAAGGTACTAGGAAGGGGTTCGGAATTGGAGAATTAAGAACTTCAACGGGGTATTAATGGAGTTTGTATACACCGCAGAGAGAGACAGAGAAATGTGTATCACAAAAAGGCGCCAGACCAGATATGTAGACACCGCAGAGGGTCGGGTAAAGATTAGGATATATACATGAAAGGTTAGATCTCTACAATACAGGAGTGGGTAATGCCAGGCCGTGGAGGCCAAATGTGGGTTCAGCTGGTACAGTTTCTCATAACAGATAGCCGTTTCCCGCGTTAACAAGTAGCGCCAGGGGCAGACGAAGAACGGCCGCATCCGCTCACACCCATTTTCTAGCTTTTATGTGTAGTGCAACGAAACCACAGCTCCCTGTCCATAACCAGGCCCCCTACAGACCTTTCCATGGTTCACCCAGGACGCTTCACATGCCCTGGTTCAGACCATATATATATATATATATACTTGATGCATAAGTAACTATGAGTCCACAAGAGGTCTCTGACCTCAGGCCTTAATTCACGCACACATCGGCCCAACAAAGAACGTGGAAAGTGTTGGAATGGAATACCGAGGATTCCCAAAAGAGGATCGAACCAACGTCGGCACCAGCGGATCCTATTTACGACCCATGAGGACCAGCAGATAGCAGGATCAGCACTCGTCACGAGTCGCAGGAAGCTATAAGCGTCGTGAGGGCAGGGGCCCGAACCTTTGTCAACACGGGATCCCTTGCAATATTTAAGACGCCATTGAATTTATATGGAATCGAAATCTAAATCGGCACAACTGAGAGTTAAAAGGCTGGAAGTCACGATTCTCCACCGGAGGAAGTTTGCGTCAGGGTCAAAGGCTTGATAACCCTATATATCTCTCCCTTCTCCCTTATTCACACACACACGCACACACACACAAACACACACTGTAGTCTCCCTTAGTCACTCACATTTTATTCCCTTATATTCTTACCCTCAGGTTTTATCACACTAACTTTTATAAGTATAACTTATGTTCTTTGACGCTTGTCTATAAGTTTTGCAAACGTCCTCATGCTAGCCAATAGCAGAACTAGGTTCATTCCATGTTATAAAATTGTTAGTTTACATGAAATTTATTCATTTCCCCAGAATCTATCTATAGACCTCTTGAGCAAGAAGGTACGGCCCTTGGGTATAGAGGCCTATGCCCTTTGCCTTAAACCCTTATACCCAAGGGCTCTATCATCGCGCTCCAGGGCCGTACCGTCGTGTTCGTGGGAACTGACCGTGAGCGATTAAGACTCAGTAATCATTACAGCAACTGTAATCATATTTTACGTTCGACTACTCTCTTTCTTCCCTTCCGAATGACCGATTCTTTTTTAAACGATTGTATTTACTTTGAACTGTCAGACAGTCGAATGAGGGTCGACACACCTATTCAAACGACCCGGTCGCCTTTAAACTATCAATTACGACTTAATCTATTAGACTTTACAAACAAATATCGCTTGAAACGATCATATTTGCCTTTAATTCAATCGGATCTATCATTTATTACACAATAAACATCACAATTCTAAAAGGTAAAACACATACAAAAAAAAACTAAACATCGGTTTACAGTGGTTTCATTTTATAGGACAGGATCCCACTCGTTTAAAGCATAACCAAGTCTACATCAGAACGATCCAATCCCCTGCTGTTGCCGAGCGTCCACGCGACAGGAACCTGACTGTCAGGGTTTTCCACTCTATAAAAACAATGAAGTCATCAGCGGCGTCCACGCCCGCGCCCGTAGATCGATGCGTTATATTTATTAGCGGCAGATGAGGCCAGCTTGTCACGTGCCTCATCCAGCTGCTTGGCGAGGAGAATTATGACGTCCCTCCTCGTGATTATTATACCTCGAAGTCCAGACCAACCGAGAGGGAGGAGGTTGATGGTTTGAGGCGAAGGGGTACAAGAGGAGGAGGAAGAAGAGGAGGAGGAGGAAGAGGAGGAGGAAGAGGAGGAGGAGGAGGAGGCCGTGTGCCAACTTCCTGAGGTTGTGAAGCTGTTGCGTAATAAGAAAGAAAGTGTCGCGTGGGAGGATTGAATGAGAGAAATACGCCCCGGTAAGACAAGCATCCGAGCCACACGAGATGAGTACGAGATGAAATGAAAAATTTTGTTATGGTAGTGAACACTACTGAACACTCAGGCTGCTGGAGGACTTGGTTCATATACCGACACGAATCTAGAGGTGCCGAAATGAGTATAGATGTCAGTGAATTCACTGCCGAGCCATGAGTGGTGGTAAATATATATATATATATATATATATATATATATATATATATATATATATATATATATATAAGATAAAATAGTGAATAATATCACGGTGCCAATGTTAAGATATTAACACACATGTTTCAGTATGGGAGCCGAGGCGTTACTTATAGGTCCCTGCATGCAACATGCCCGGGAAAATGAAATGATGGCACTGTCTCGAAAGAATGAACTGTGGTAATAATCCTCAACGTGCAAAGATAACCAGTTTGAGGGTGACTGTGAATTATCACTGGAGGATTTGTTTGGTTCGTGTGGTAGGCCAGGTTCCATGAGAGACTGGTGATGGTCAAATAAGTAAAAAAAAAAATCATACGTGACAGAAATCTTCGGGGAGTCAGGAGCACTCGTACAGGGTCGAAGTACCGAAGCACCGAATGTGAACCACGGGACGAAACGCCGAACGAAGCAAAACGAGCTTCAAAGATACAAGTGAAAACAAACTTTATGGGTAGGGCGGCGGTGCGCTTGACAGAGTTAACAAAATGTGTTGTTGAGTGGATTGAGAATATATAGAGGGAAAGGGGAAGCTTAATAGAGCAATGAAGGGGGTTTTGTACAGAGAGAGGATACAATGTGTAAGGGCGTGAACACCAGCGAAGGAATTGTTGAAGGATCTTCGTACAAGTGAATCTTTACACTCAAAACAGTTGTAAGGATGAGCATAGCAGGTGCTGGGAGTCGAAGAGGGGAAGCCTTGGTAAGGTACAGGTGAATAGGGTACATGGATGCTCTAATGTGTGGAGGATTCTTCGCTCATGGAGGGAACTGTGGGAAGAACTGCAAGACGTGCGAGTGACATACGAGAGAGAATATGTTGGAATTGTAAACTTACTGAAAAAATGTGGCTGTGTCTGACGGGGGGTGGCGTCCGAGGTGTGTGGTTTTGGCTCACTGGTTCAGAAAGTTAAGAGCGGGGTCGAAGATTCAGATGGTCTTCGAGTACATTTTAGCAAACGTGATGGAGTATCGAAGGGTGATGTGATGGAAGGGATGGATGTAAGGGGTCGAAGCTGTGAGGAAAGCCGTGGAAGATGAGTACGTGAGCTTGCAAGTGTGGAAGAACCTGTTAAATAGAAGAGTTACGCATCTATCAATCTATTTACCTATTTACCTATCTGTTTATCTGTGTATGTATGTATGTATGTATGTATCTATCTATTTATCTATCACAGAATGACTTACAGTAGCAGACTGAGTCTCTGAAAATCACGTCGAAAATGTCATCTAGAAGTAAACCAACTCTGGTTGGACTGGATGATGAAGCAACGCACCGTCTCCCACTTTCTACCTTTCTCTCCCATTCCCCCGTCCATATTAGTTCCCCCTTTTCCCCCTCCCTTTCCCCATCTTCCTTTCCTTACAGCTGACTACCCCGCCGTCCGGTCTCCGGATCCTCTGTGACACCATCCATTACGAAATTGGACGCTTTTTATCCAGTAATTTTTAGCAAGGTTCGAAAGGCAGCGACCAAGTGTGGCAGATATTCGGAGGAGGTGATCGAAGGGACGGTGTGCCAGGCTCCCCCCCTCCTCGCACGAGGGTGTGGCAGGGGTGGAGGAGGAGGCACGGCAGGGGGTGTGACAGGGGTGGGGGGAAAAGGTGTGGAGGTAGGGAGACGGTGAGGGGAAAAAGCTGGATATTTAGGGTTCCTTTTGACCATGTCGGTCATGACGTCACTGGGATACAAAGAGGGTCAGTCTCTGGTTTGATGGACAGTCGTGATCTGACAGTCAGCCTTATCTTCGCATGGTACCTGGCCTCCCACCACACACACGCTACCACATTACGGTATCTGCCACTGTTACCACTACCACAGTGCGTGCAAACATCACACACGCCACCTCTACCACAATACCCTCCACGGCAAATAAGCCACTACCGCCACCGTCACAATACCTTTCTCGACACAATCTACCGCCGTCACGCTTTCCCGTCACCACACACCCTCCAACCCTCACGCCCACATCACTGGCCTCCGTCATGCTATCGCGGTCCTTTCATCTAAGGCCGTCTCCCTTTTCCAACTCTTCCAACTCGGCCTTTTTAAAATCATGGCCACAAAGACTCACCATTGGCAGCCACAGTTGTGTCATTCCAGCCATATGTAGAGGAAGGAGGGAGGCGAGTTGCTAACACTAAAAGACAATGCAACATCCAGAAATGTCTTCAACTAAGGTACTGGCGGGAGTAAGGAGGTCTATTTTCCCGTAGAGCTGCTGTTCCTGACCCTGACCACAGGGTCAGGAAGAAGCTGCAGGCCCGGCAGCATGAGGAAGCCTAGGCACATTCCAAGTCAAGGCAAAAACACAGCGTGAAGCAAAATGGCTGCAAGCTCTTAACACCAGCGGTGGCGTAATGTTTACGCGGGAGAAGACGAGCATCGCGTCACGCCCAGCCCTGTGGCAACGGTAAGCCAAAGACCTTTTTATGTAAGCAACTGGCACACAACCACACATGCTCCACGGACATCCGAGGCCCACAGACACACACACACACACACACACACAAGGCCCACAGTTACGCAAGGACCACAGACAGACACATAAGGCCCAGAGACGGACAAGGCCCACAGCCACGAAGCCACACAAGGCCCACAGCCATACAAGACCAACACCCATATAATACCCACATCCTCACAAGGCCCACAGCACAACAGACTGGAGGACTGACCATTATGGTACCTCCCTCGAACACCTAAGCCGTGGAATTCTCCTCCTCCTCCTCCTTTCGGTCTTCACTTCTTATATAACATTTCTACCTCTAAGAATCAGATCTACACACACCCTCAGAGCCCTAATTAATCTCTATACTTTCTTCTGTCTCACTTTATTCCTTTCGCCCGAGATGGCCTTTCATTGGGACATGTTTTGCCTACGCCATGTTGGTCACTACGGAAGTAAAAACACAAAAGGCGCTCGGCTGTAACGTGATGCGTCTACAACGCAGCATAATGGTGACATTTCAGCCTTAATGGCACTTCCCTTTGCAACTACGGGGCCAGGTGGTGTGCGTGGCGTGGTGAGGTGTGGTTAGGCGTTGCCTGGTCGGTTGTTTGGTAGCCAGACGGTGTTTGGTCCACTACCTGTCAATGAATAGGTTGGCTACGTGTTCCTTGGGTGGGCACCAGTTGGCCAGGTGGTGTCTCGGCAAATGGCGCCATCGTTGGATGTTGATAAACCATCTTAATTCCCTTCACAGCTGCTCGTGAACAATGCGATACCATCTCTCCTTCACCCCATCTCCTCTCCGGGCCACCTGCACCTCCTGCCAAGTGGGTATGTCCTCCTTTTGTTGTTAAACTTCACTCTCGACTTTTTCGCCCTCAAACCACACACACACAAAAAATCACACACACACACACACACGCACACACACCAACGCGACCTACATACACAAGTATGCCAAACCCAGAGACAATGGTGACAAGGCAGGAGGAGGCAACTCGCTAAATCTACTCAGTGTGCCAACGATGATGGGAGTAGAGTGGATGGGATTAGTTAAACAACTAGTAACACTCACAACAGCTGTAAAGTCTATACCACTGACACACTGGTACGATTTATGGACTGATCTGAACGTGATACACTGAACGTCACGCTGTTACAGACGCACCTGAACGTAACGACATAAATAAAGAAGTTACAGTATCGACAGCCTCTGTGGGCCTTATCTTATGAATTCGACAAAATATCTCTCAAAATTGGTCCAAGCAGTTGAACGCATGACACTGAACGCTCATCAGTGCAAGTCTGGCCCTACTTTAACCCTCACAGTAGCCATGATAATAATGTTAATTAACAGCACCTTCGGCACAGAGAGCATAGACTTCCACCCTCCCCCCCTTAGAGTAAGCTGCGAGGCTGGCGTCTTGAAGAGCACCGGACTACGTTAAGCACGTAGGCGCGCTACGTCCACAACCTGAAAGACTCAGGCCGGTCCGAGAGTGCCAGGCATAGTTTGCACGGTGTTAGCTGCCTTGGTATGTGCCTAGCTCCCGGCGGAGGAGGCAGAAGGCCTGGTCATCTGCAGCCTGGAGGAGGCGCCCTCGCCTCCTTTGGAAAGCACGCTTCCCCCGCCTTCTTGCTCGAAAACAGCAGAAACTGGAAACTGGAACTGGCTTTAACGTAACATGCAACTTCTGTGCTATCATTTATTCAACCATAATGCACAGTATTTCTACCATTATCTATCTATCTATATATCTATATATATATATATATATATATATATATATATATAAACCACCAACAGAACCAGTCAGTGAACAATAAACAGAACCAGTTAGTGAACAATTAACAGAACCAGTTAGTGAACAACCAACAGAACCACTAAACCGTAAAACATAACGAAACCAACCAGTTAAGAAACAATAGCTCCAGTTAGTAAACCACAGACAAAGCCAGATTATCAAAACCAACCACGGGACCTTAAACAATGAAACAATAGCTGATGGGAGCACTGAACCACAACTAAAGCTAAACAACAAGCTATCCACAAAGCTAATCCTTACGCAGTTAACAGACACAAACAATAAATTCTCGACAAAAATAGTAAAAGAAGACGGAACATCTGTCTCCATCAATAACCGGAACAAAATCCTGAAAAAAAGATTAACTATTTTTTCTGTTTTTAGTTCCTCATTCCTCCGTTTTCTTCTTCTTTCGAATCGGGTCTATTTTTTTACGGACCAGGCTAAAGTAATCTGAGAACAAGGCGAAGAGGAGAGGGTAAGTGGAGGCAGAGGTAGATTGCTTTCCATAGATCACAGAAGCATCCAGGCAAAAAAAAAAAGTTCCAACGCTAGTCAATAACTTACAGTCACTGCTCGATGGCCAGTTAACTGGAGGGCAAGAAGCGGGCACAGCTGAACCAACATACCATTTTCAGTAAAGAAAACGCGTGTTGTGACCTTAATTAAAATAGCTTCAAGCGTTTTACTTTTCTACAAGACGGAAATACGCTACTTTTCCTTAGTATCACCAAAAAAACATACACCTGCACTAGTAATACTAACTAAAAATAATAATAACAATAGGGAATTACTAACTAATGACATCATTATCATCTTTATTCTCATTATTACTGAAAACAATGCGAGGAATCCGCATGACAAATGACCCTCCATGTCTCCTCCTGCTACTCCAAGTAATGGAACGATACCAGGAAATTTGTCGAGCGAGAAAAACAACGAAGAGAATGAGGAAACCTTTTACCGCTTCCGTGAGACGTGCATCTTCCTTCCTGCTCCTGACGCGGCGGCAGCCGACTCCATCTGTTCCCCGGCTCGGCCCCATGCATCACCATCTGCTCTCTCTCTCTCTCTCTCTCTCTCTCCTCCCTTCACCCACCCCCATCAGCGACTTCTGCAGCCCCTCGCCTCACCATCTGCTGCGCCGACGCTCCTCCCGTTCAACCCCTCACATTCTTCCATCCTGAAGGAGGCCTCTCCACCACCACACCTCCTCCTCCTCCACCTCCAACGATCATTCCCCTCCTCGTCTCCGCCTTCATAAGCTCTTCCCCCACCATATAATCCTCCAACACCGCTTCCACCGTCATAATTCTCCGCGGAAGTCCCTCACGCATCACCACCACTTCGTTATTCCCCCCCTTCCATCACCTACTGCCTTTCCCTCCCTCCCTCCCGCCGTATCTCGCTTCTCCTACACACGTGTTACTCCTCTATGCCACCCGTCACTGCCGCCCCTCTCTTGTATACTTCCTCGTCACGCCCACAGCTCTCCTTCCCACCTCCTTTTCTTTCTGCCACCCACCCACCCACCCCTCCCCTCCTCCCATAATTTCCACTCCAGAGGCATCCCGCTTGGCTTCCAGAATTA
This sequence comes from Panulirus argus, assembly GCA_038088735.1. NCBI lineage: Eukaryota > Metazoa > Arthropoda > Malacostraca > Decapoda > Palinuridae > Panulirus > Panulirus argus. Next base: position 8,461 of record JAYMFT010278757.1, on the reverse strand, counting down.
GTCCTGTTAGCTAAATATAATCCCGGCACCGTCTGAATCAATTATTTCATTACACGGGGGGCCGCCGCCCCCACCTCTCATACACCCACACCCCCTTCCACAAGCCTGGCTATGGTGGGGTATGGGGTATAAACAGTTCCGAGTAGCTCTCACTTTTTTTTCCCCCCTCACCCCCTACTTTCCCTCTTCCTCTGTGAGTTTTACTCACGTGAGCCATTAATACGAAGGTGCCGTGAGGGGAAGGAAGGATTCAAACCACACACGCCCAGTTTATAGGCTTCATGCGTCACAGTGAATCAGGCCACAACAATGTGTCGAGAACTCGAGTACTGTACGCCCCCAAGTTGGCAATGTGAGTTCTTTTTCTTTAAGATTCTGGGATAAAAATTTTCACAGTGGATGAGTCATGCATCTCTCTCTCTCTCTCTCTCTCTCTCTCGTCTCCTCTTTGTCATTTCTCATGATTCTATATATCCCACGATTCTCACACTCCAAATACCGGGTATCAAATGTCCCCCTACAGTGCAAGTGAAGTGCGTCTCAACAGCAACAGAGACTGGCATGTGATTCGACCAACATATTCCCCCTTGTTTGCCGTTACCACCCCTCTTCTCCCTCTCCCCCTCCTTCGGCATTTACGTGTGATTACCTTTACTCCCCAGCACGTCGGGCACAGCGGCGTAACACCCATGCATCACCAAGACTTCCACGCAATCAATTATGCCAGGAAGGGAGAGGAGGAGGAGGAGGAGGCCACCTCCTCCGACCTCGCACAACGCCCCTTTCCAACTACCTTTTCTCTTAACCTTTTCCTTAATCTACTTTTAAGCTTCCTCGGCCGAACGGAATTTCTCCTCTAGAGTTAAATGCCTCGACTAATCACTTCTCCGCTCTATTCTTTTATCTTTATACATATTCGCCATTCCGCTCATAAGCAACATAGCGTCAAGAACAGATGACGACTGGGCCTTAGAGGGAAAAAAATCTCACTCGGCCCCTTTCTCTGTTCCTTCTTTTGGAAGAGTAAAAACAGGACTGGAGGATTTCCAGCCACTCCGCTCCCTCTCCTTTGAGTCGCCTTTTAAAACACTTTCTCCCCTATTTCCATAATCATTTGTACTTCTCATTTTCATCTTATATCTTCACATCTCCTTGCTCTACACTCATCGACTCCATCTAATGACACGGAAAACATTTCCCCCCTGCGACAGTATAGGGATGGGGGCTCGGCACTCGTCTCGGGGGTCTGGCACTTGTATCAGGGAGTCGACATTGGTTTAAGAGGGTCCGACACTAGCAATGGGGTCTGCGACAGGTACTGGGTGGGTACTGACACTGGTGTTCTGGTACGGTCACTGGCGGTCGGGGTCTGGAACTAGTACCTGGGTCCTTCATTTGTACTGGAGTCTGGCTCTGTGTTGAGGATCTGGCACTGCTGGCGTAAGGGTACCTGGACTGAGGATGATTCTCTAGTAGTCTTAAGCGTGTATCAAAAAAATCCTAAGGGGAGTTTGTGAAGGCCGCCTGAGCTACCTGGAAGCGTGAGGTCGCTGTCAAAGTTGTGGACAGGCGTAATCCACGTTTCCAGGAAACGTCATGAAGCAAGAAAAAAAGGAAAAATTACCTGAAATAAGAAGTGTAAGATTCGTAATTTCCAACTCCTGTAGAAGATTGCAGAGATCCCCATTATTTATCTGAAGGGGTCGAGAGAGCGGCGTGTGTAATTCTCAAGGCTTCAACATCTGAAGAGAATTATAGCATCATCAACATCCACCAACGGGAGGCCCTAACCATCACGAGACACGCGAAATAAAGACGCCGGAGGGAGTGATAAAACAACAATAGCAAGAAAAAAAAAAGAAAAAGATAATGAGATTTAATGACCTCGAAGAAGTGCCATAAGGGAGTCAGAACTTAATTTATGATAATTCCTTCTCATCTTAAATGCTATTTCGTGAATGACTCCCCAACAACACGCTGCCTAATTTGTCGATGTAACCAATTTTTGTTTTCCTGTTATGAGGCAGGGAAAAAATTCTTTTTTTAACATTTCATCACCTTTAATAACGAGTCTGAAATTCTCCAGCGGTGTTAAAGGCCAAGGCGCTGGTTAGTTTAGGGACCTGCGAGTCGTGTTAGGGATTGGACACTCATGTCAAACGCCAGACGCTGGTGTTAGGGACCTGATACTGGTGTTAAGAATATATCAGCGGTGTTAGGATCTGACAATGGTATTAAAAATATAACTGTGGTGTTAGGGATGTGATAATGGTGCTACAGATTTGACAGTAGTGTTATGAAAGTGACTTTGGTGTTTGGGATTCGGCTCTGGTGTTAAAAGCATGGACGTGGTTCTCTGAAGCCTAACACTGGTGTTAAGAGGCATGACAGAGCCAAACGTCACGTACCACAGAACCAAAATGTCATGTATCACAGGACCCAAGCCACGTAACACAGGTACTGATGATCTTAGAAAAATACCCAGAGAACACTGGTACAAGTATTAGAAAACAGGTGTTTGACATTTTTTTCGGACTGAGGCTTTCACTAGAAAACTGATACTAGTGTTAGACACCAATCACTTATATTTGACTCTCATCATTGGTATTGAAAAACATCTACCTGTCTTTAGAAACCCAGTACTCGTATTAGAGACCTGGTAATGGTATTAGGGACCAGTCTTGAGTACTCCATATAAGTGGTATGATAAACCAAGCATTGGTATTAGAAAATCCCGACACGCGTGACTGAAAAAAAAAAACAGTTCTCGATTTAATCTGCGACTGAAACCAGTTCTCTGTTCTGAAACCCAGCACTGATTTGTGAGAGACCTGTAGCAGGTATGATGCTACCCGGCAGCTGCCACGGAAAGATCAATTGATTGATAATCAATTATATTGATCATTTCGTCGTTAAGCCCGTCTTAATATCTCTGGAGCACGTCGTTACGGCCCTTCAAACGCGACTGCACGACCCCTGAGTACGACAGCACGACACGTAGGCTACAATAGCGTGACCTGTGACCCGTGTCGTTCTCAGGGGTCGTGCCCATGTGATCAACAGGTTGGGAGATGACGGGAGCAATGCTTAGTGAGAGAGAGAGAGAGACACAGTGTCACGGAGATATATACCTCTCTGCACAAATCGAGATACGTACATCTCTTTGCATGTCTAGAGACATGGGAGCCTGTCGTGATACGACCTGATGATGTAACCGACCAATCGATCACTTTAGTTGGCAGAAAAAAAGAGGAAAAGGTCTCTCGTGTCTTGTTTACAGAGTCCAGCCACACTGAGAAATGTATTTACACTATACATGTGTTGTGAGGCTAGACACATATGCCGAGAGTGTTCACTTGTATGATACATGCGTCCTCTTCCCTCATCTGCCACGGAAAAGATATACTATATGTGTTGTTGAGGATACATGGGGACGACAGATTTATGTATCTTTCTTGTGAACGGAAGACTCTGCCATTGTCGGATATATAAAGACACTATACAAGACTAGTAACCCTGATTTATCACTTATTTTCCAGCGTACGAAAACCAAAATTAAGGTTCAGGGTCACTTAATGTGCTAAAAATATTAATAAAAACTGTAAACTGTTAAAAATAACCATATCTGAGAAATCAAATCGACTTCTCATTAAGAAGAAAATAAAATCTACCAATTCATGTGAAATAAATAAGTTTATCCATCGCCAAGGAACTGATTACACAATCCATCGTCAACCAACTCGTCTAATGAGCGTACAAGGCAAGCTATTTCAAATCGACCATGTAATTCCAGGTCTGTTCTGCATGTAATGCTAATTACAAAATAAAGTAGCGGCTTGTTTGCACGACTAACAGGAACCAAAGGGTGAAAAAGAGATTATTTTTCGACCATGATTATTTTTCGACCATATAAATTTTCTTTATATTCACTTCATTACTTGACTATCAATTCCAATGAGCGAAAGGACTAATTTCATTTGCAATTAGTTTAACCATGGTCGCAGGAGAGACCACATACCCCTCTCGTCACCCTAGGATTGTGTTGGGTTACAGCAATCATATTTGCTGACTTGGTAGACAGGTCGGGTACAGTGTCAACTCCCAGGTCCTTCTCACACACAAAGTGTGTGTGTGTGTGTGTGTGTGTGTGTGTGTGTATGAAAGAACAACAAAAACAAAACAATAATAATAACAATAATAATAATAACAATAATAATAATAATATTATAATAATAATAATAATAATAACGATAATGTAATGATCATAAGATTTACAATACTAACGCTATCGATAATGACAGCAATAATGATAATGATGATAATGACAATAATTAATTACGGTTAATTTCTTTACCCCGCAGGAATAGCTGAAAATGTGGAGAAAAATACTCCAGTCACACACACGGTGAGCTATAAAAAAGGGCGTGGGGGAGGGAGAGTAGGGGTGAGGATAAAAACAAACTGAGGCGGTTGTCTACTGACAATTATTGATGACGTTCAAACTGGTTTGGTTTTGTGTGTGTGTGTGTGTAATAAAAAATGCCATAAATTGGTACAACTCGTCGTAATCTCAGTTCCGTCTCCTTACTGCATGTGTGCTATTATTTCTTGTATTTTGGCTCCTCGTTCCGCTCACCGTGTAATGGGGAATCTTTCACGCGTGTGTTTTTGTGTAATACAAATGATTTTTTGCAGTGTATATGAGGCCTTGTGTCCTACTCTCAAATCCTACCGTTGAACACTTCATCATAGCCTCTGAGTGGAGCAAACACCAGCATGTCTCCTGGACCGGGAGAGAGAGAGAGAGAGAGAGAGAGGAAAGTCTCCTTTTCCAGACCGACTGCCCGGAATCATTCAAGTTTCCAGCCACGACTCAACTATCAATCACAGGATTATCAAGGATTCAAAGTCTGAAGTCATCAGCCGTATACCGAGTCATTTACTTGCTTTAAAAAGCAATTCACTCATTTCAAAAACTTGAGCGTAATAATTCCACGGGAGAAGAATCTAAAGTGCCTTTTACGAATTTTGATTTTTCCAAACTAGTTGAGACTGGAGACTGCTGATATGAAGAGATAATAAATCCCCCTTACGTAATCGAGTGGAAGCGAGCGATGCGGCGGACTCTTGATAAGCCGTCAGGGTTTCCATCACCTTCTGCTCCAGCCGTGCCAACAGATCCCGGCGTCATTCTAATTCACTGCAACACCTCTCTCCCATTTCCTTGAAGGACGTAGCCAACTTCGCCTCCGCGAGGAACACGTAGCCTACTGCAGAAGGATCAGGGAGGCATATCACAGATTTTTTCTCTCACCGCTTGAACGTAAAAATGCAATAATTCTAAAGACACAGCAACATTCTTTAAACTCCCTTTGGCATGTAATTCACAAACGTGCCCTTCCCATCTTCCTCCTATAACAAGAAAGGCAGTGGGGCCATTCCACACATCTAGTCCTATGATACCTTTCTGGAACCCATTCCACACATGGCCACAGCGAATCTCTCTTCCATCTACAACTGGGAACCTTCAAACACAAGGACAGCTATCGTATAACTCTTGAATCCACTGGGATAAATATATATATATATACCCTACCAACACATGTATTTTGTTCGTATTTCATTTTTCCAGCCACTGAACAGAAAAAAAAAATGAGATATCTACTTTACTTTGCGGATCTGACAATATTTTCTCTCTTTACTTTGGCACCGGTGCTCTTGAAGGGGTACTCCCAAACTATCACATCTATATTTCTCTTCTTCTTGCTCTTTCCCAGGAGTTATCCGAGCCGAATATAATCTAAAAGTAATCTCTAGACTTGCTTCTGCAATACTACTATACATTCCGTCACGGACAAAAGCAATCCAAACAATTTCTTGGAACAGTTATGGAAGACTATCAGGCGTTTAGCAGACTCTTGCCGTCAAAAGTAATCCAATAGCAATCCAAAGAAAGCTACTTGGAAAGACTACCATATCTAATCATAAAATCAAGATTTCATGGGCTCTATGCAAGACTATGTCACTTTCAGTAACCACATCCATGCAGTCAGCTGCCCACATATACTGCTGGCTCACTGGTATTTTGAGAGTCTCGCCCACTGAGACAATGTTTTGCTTTATGAAGATACTGTAATACGCTTTAATGTCTTACAGCACGAGTCAAGAAAACGAGTAACGGTGATTATTTACAAATATGCCAAATGGGAAAAAGATACTCGAGTCAGGAGAGCATAGAATACATAACAAGATGACTGTTAGTGATGAAATAAATACGAAAACAAGACATGAATAGAAGTAAAACAATAAAGCAATTATAAGCGTACACTGAACACACGAAAGAAACCAAACCTGATCAAATGAGAGGTTTAGACAGAAAAAAAAAAAACTGCGACAGACGAAACTAGTGAGAAAAGTCGATAATCAAGTGATGACAGAAGGAATGGCAAAAAGAGTCGAGCCATACTGAAGGGTCAACAGGTGACAAACATAGCAACACAAAACAAAGAAGACGTTCCCTTTTCTTAGTCAGACGTCCCCTTTTGTTAGTCAGACATCATCTTTCGTTAGTTAGGCTTCCGCTTTTGTTAGTCAAACGTACCCTTTTGTTAGTAAGACGTCCCCTTTTGTTAGTTAGACGTCTCCTTTTGTTAGTCAAGACATCATCTTTCGTTAGTTAGGCTTCCGCTTTTGTTAGTCAGATGTCCCTTTTGTTAGTTAGACGTTCCCTTTTGTTAGTTAGACGTCCCCTTTTGTTAGCAAGACATCATCTTTCGTTAGTTAGGCTTCCGCTTTTGTTAGCCAGACGTCTCCTTTAGCTAGTTATCCTCTAACAATGGGATGATCCACGGCATACATTGCTCGCTACACTCCTGCCCTTTCGTTATAAGCTCTGCCTGGGGGAAGGTCGCCCCACAGCAAAGCAGGTTTTCTCACACCACCTTCGTGAGCAAAAGGCTATGACTTCACCGGGACCAAGAGACTGTGAAGTGGGGCATTAAGAGCAGTAGCTCTCCCCCCCACCCCCCGACCATCCGACACTCCCCTCCGTCCTGGGGACACACGGAGGGTAGGAAGGGGTGGGGTAGGGGGAGAAGAGAGAGAGAGAGAGATACAACAGGAATGACTGGCAGCGATATTGTTAGAACGTGAGTGATGGCGATTGTTGTGTTAGCAATTTGCCAGGGGGAGGGGAAGGGGAGGGGAGGGGGGGGGGGAAGACTGATGAACGGTGTGTGTGTGTGTGGGAAGGGAGGTCACTGTGGTGTGGTGTGTGTGTGTCTGTATGGGTGTCTATGCTGGTGTGTGGGGAGCGGCGCGTGTGGGTAAAGGTGTCTGGTGTGGGAGTGTGTATGCAGTGGAGGGAAGGAACATGGCTTTGAGTGTGGTGATAGTAGGAATGGGAAAGAAAAGGTTCTAGGGCATAGAAGGATAAGGTAATAGGAGTGGGGTCGTTGGAGATGGTATTGTGAACTGCGCGAGAGATTAGACTGATGGGGATGGCTGTGTAGTGGATAGTTAGAGTAGGGACACTCGTTGACAAGGAAGTAGGTAGTAGGGATGGTCAGTAGTGTTGGGTTGTGAGAGAAGATTGTGGGAATGGGTTGTGAAAGAGTGGACGAAAGGATATGTGGACGGCAGGAGTGGATAAAAGGGGGTGTTTGGACACTGGAAGAGGACAGCGGAAGCTGACAGTGGAAGCGCACAGTGGGGAAAGGATAGTGGATGCTAGTGACAGAAGGAGAGACTAAGAGTGAGAAGAGAGTGATGGAAAGTGACGTGTGCGAAAGAATAATAGGAATTCACACATCACGGCAGCAGACCTACGGCAATTGACTAAGAAAGAGGGAAAGAGAAAAACGCTACAAAAAACGCGAAGAGAAGAGAAGAGTCCACGGGGAAAGAGAGAGTGGGCGGGCGGGAGGTGGAAAGAGGCACGACACGTTAAGAACTGAACCCTGAGAGGTTTAAAGGGAGAGAGAGAGAGAGAGACACACAGGAAACGTGGGAAAAGGGAAAACAGATAAATACTTCGCGAGGGAATGAAGGGGTCCGTAGGATGAGGCAGGGAGTGAAGACACAAGAGAATGAGGACGAGGAGTGACTAGGGTTTACTTAGGATGAAAGTGATCCGCTTGAAGTACCAAAAACCAGTAAATAATACAATAAAGAAGAGAGATAAGCGGAGAACAACAACAAGAAGGGTAACGGTAGAACACAGTAAGATGATAAAGTGAAAAAAGTCATAATAACAGTAAACAATGAGCGAAAGAAAACAACATAAAGAGAAATCGTTCAGAAACCATAAAAATGATGGAAATCTTGGCCAAAGGATTTTTTTTTGAAGACTTGTAACCAAGAGAGACAAAAATATACACAGACCTAAAGGGGAGAGAGTAAATATACATATATAACGAGAGAATATATATAAATATATATATATATATATATATATATATAT
>JAYMFT010278746.1:0-10521 GCA_038088735.1 Panulirus argus | reverse complement strand
CACACACACACACACACACACACACACACACACACACACACACACACACACACACACACACACACACATACACACACCAGCCTAAACCGGGAACCCACTTATCGACCAGCCCCGAGGGGAGGAAAAACACCTAGGTTAGGTAGAGGCTGACTGCTACGCTCAGGATTCGAGTCCATGCAGGTCCACCCCCGGGCTAGCCTATGCTGGATCATGTTCAGCATGTGTTAGTGTGTGTGTGTGTGTGTGTGTGTGTGTGTGTGCGTGTGTGTGTGTGTGTGTGTGTGGTACTAGTTCTTAAATCATTCAAGTCTTCTGTTAATGGCCATAACACCTCTACATGATAATGCTATTGTTAGGCAGGTTAAAGTTAATATGGGCTAAGGCATTCTCTCATTTCGTTCTTATCGTATGGGTCACGACCACATAGGGAAGTCCTCATTGAGGCCAGTAGTTGAAAATGGGAAATCTATTTAAAAACTCTTATGTAATAATTTGGCAAATTTGTTATCTGAGAAGTCAGTATGCAGACCTAAGTTAGTATGAATTTTAGAAATAAAGAAAAATCTCCCATGCAGTAAAACAGTGATAGAAAAATTATGGAGCGTTAGATTTGTTCTATATTTTTTCACAATTCAAGAATCCAAGGCATTATGGGTTAACATCGTCCCCGTCAGGTGAACAGCCCAACCTCTCTTTCCTACTGTCTCTATATATATATATCCTTTCCTATTCTTTTTACGTCTTTCGTTATTCTTGTTTCTTATTTCCCTTCCCTCCCAATTCCTACCTCTAAAAATAGCAGCAGCAACGTAAATCTTTCTCTAGAATGGGTCTCTGAGTCTTTATTTACGTCAGAGTTGTTCCTTGTTGGTGTTTTTGCTCGTACATATATGTATATATATATATATATATATATATATATATATATAGATATAGATATAGAAATAGATAGATAGATAGAGAGATAGACAGATGGATAGATAGATAGATACATGAGGAGATTGATAGATAATAGATTAATAGATAGATAGGTGTTCCGGACTCCGCCCTCATGTGGTCAGACTATCAGTGAAAAATCACTTTTCAGAGAGGTGGTATCACTGCCAATGGACGAAGAGGAGTACAACAGTCTCGTCTCCATCACTTCCCTGTCGCTAATTGGAGCGCCGCGCCGGAGCTGTAGCAGCCTCATAAAATGGGTCTTGGAATTGTATAACAGATTAATTAATTAATTAAATTACATATAAAATAAAAGTTTTTTGTGGAACTAGAGCCCTCTGTGACTAAGATAAGAATAGATAAGACTTTGCAGATGAAGAAGAAGAAAAAAACGGAAGGAAAATAGTAGTGAAAAAGATGTTGGTTGAAGGGTTGAGACATTTTACACAACACACTCACTATAATTACACACGGCCCAACCTGTACATACACACACACACACACACACACACACATACATTCTCTCTCTCTCTCTCTCTCTCTCTCTCTCTCTCTTTCTTTCTCTCGCTTGAGGTGCTGGATTGTGAAGCAGAAAAATAAGGGATTTCCCTATTCATCAGTTGGCATGAATTACCCCCCCTGGCGCCCTCATATTCACCCCACTAGATAGTATGATAGTATATGTTGCCTATCATACCCTCGTTTCCCCTCACTAGAGGGCATAGGTTGCTTACTCTGCCCTCACTTCCCCCCCTCATAAGCCAAGAGGAGGTTCTGTGTGATCCCACATCTCCTGCTACTGGTCATCATGACGACCCATCTGTACTGTCGCACCGCCACCTGTACTGTCGCACCATTACCTATACTATTGTGCCACCACCTGTACTGCCGCACCACCACCTATACTATCACACTACCACCTGTGCTGTCGCACCACCACCTGTGCTGTCGCACTACCATCTGTACTGTCGCACTACCACCTGTACTGTCGCACCAGCAGAACTACTGCTAAAGCCTTAGCTTATGTCCTTGTTGCCACTCCTTAGTTGGTATGAATCCCCTCTATATCTTCTTACATTCTAATCCACAGGGGCAGGCGAGGGGTGCCACTTCCCATCCTTAGGGCCAGGTGAGGGGTGTCACTTCCCGTCCCTAGGGCCGGGTAAGGGGTGTCACTTCCCGTCCCTAGGGCCAGGTGAGGGGTGCCACTTACCATCCTTAGGGCCGAGTGAGGAGTGTCACTTCCCCAGCCTAAGGCCAGGTGAGTGATGCCACTTCCATCCTTAGGGCCAAGTGAGGGGTGTCAATCTCCTTACCCTGGGCTTGGTGAGGGCTGTCACTTTCTCTCCCTGGGGCAAAGTAAGGAGTGCATTCTCCCCTCGAAAGGGCTACTTGAGGGGTGTCACTTCCTCCTTCCAGGAGTTAGTGAAGGGAGTGTCACTTCTCCCCAGTTCTATATGAGATGTTTCATTTCCCTTTCCTGAGGCCAAGTGAGGGATAGCATTTTCTCTCCCCTGGGCCGGGTGAGGAGTGTCGTCTCCTCTCCCCAGGGCTAGGTGAAGGGTGTCACTTACTCTCCCCGGGTCGAAATGAGGAGTGTCACTTCCCCTCCCCAGGGCGAAGTAAGGGGTGTCACTTACCCTCCCCAGGGTCAAGTGAGGGGTGTCACTTTCCCTTCCCCAGGGCCAAGTGAGGGGTGTCACTTCCCCTCCCCTGAGGGGAGCAGGGCAGGTGAGGGCTGGGCGTAAGGTGACCCTCTCCCCCCACCTGCCCCCCCGTCTCCACCTCCCTGGATTAAATCCCCCCGATTGATAGCCAGTGATGCCAGAACGGAGTTTTAATTTGTTGCTTCTTTTTTTTTCTTTTTTCCTTCATTCTCCCCACTCGAAACTCCAATTACGAGGGACGGATCCTTGCCAGTTTTGTGACGTGTGTATAGTTGTATATATATATATATAAGGAAGCGTTATAGAAATGTCGTCTATATTGCCTTTCTATCCTGAAAAGGAGGAGAGGGTAGTCTAATGCCGGTACGAGGACGAGGTTAACGTGCGATGTCGGCAATACTGCCTTCCCCTCAGTTAGCAAGAGGGGACACCGGATATGAGGACGCTAGTGAGGGGAGCAAGGTCGAGGATACGTCATTTGTATCGCGACGGATGGTGAGGGGTTTTGGTGCATGTGTGGTGAGGGATGGGGAGGTTTCCTGGTGCATGTGTAGGGAGAGAGAGTGAGGTGTCCTGGTGAGTGTGTGGTGAGTGATGGTGTGGGCTTCTGGTGCACGTATGGTGAGGGATGGTCAGGGTTTCTGGTGCATATTTGGTGAGGGATGGTGAGGGACCCTGGTGAATGTGTGGTAAGGGATGATGAGAAACCCTGGTGGAGAAATAGTGAGGGATCTTACTTAAAATGTGACGACGGTGCGCATGTGACGGTGTATGTGTGTGTGGTGAAGAGTGACGCAGATTCATGTTACGTGTCTTTTTTTTTTTTTATGTCAGAGGCACCACCATTCATAGACAGGTTGCTCATCGAGGCCGTTCTTTCAGTGAAAAGGGCAAATCAGGTGGATAGAGAGGGGTAGACATCACAGTTCTAAATGGGGTTTGGTCGTACCTGTTGGGAGAGCAAGTAGCTCCCAAGCTCGCGGGGCAGGGAAGGAAACAGACATCACAGCGGCCCACTCTTCAGTTGCCAACGGCGACGCGGTAGTCATGTGACGCGGTGGCCTGCCGTGCCACTTGTCTTTCCTGTACTTTGTTTACTGCCTTACATTTAAGGTCATAGTTCAGAGAAGTAAGCACTTTAAATCTAAAGAAAAAAAGTTATTACTCAGATAGAGCAATATGTGTAAAGTAAATGGTCCATCATTCATATATATATATATATATATATATATATATATATATATAATAAATGCATTTATATTTTTGCTTACGCTAGAACGTCTAAGACTAATACCATGTGCCGGCTGGACAAGTAACACAAGCTCATAGTGGTATTCGTACCGTCAGTTTTGAAGAGTTGGTCTAGCTAATGGCGAAGGCACACAAGCAGCCAGCTGTAGGGAGCAAAACCTGAAGTAATATGTATGAAAGAGGGAAAAAGCGCGGAAGGAACGGCGTCGAAACAGCGAGTTGAATTCTGACGCCAGACAGGGAGATCCACTTTAACTGAACTCCCTTAAACACGACGCTGTCGAGGAAATTACATGTACATACAGCTCGAGCCTCTCCAGATTTGAGAGAAGTACTCCATACAAGAAGGAATTAGGCCTCAGTATGATCGGATTAACTATTCAGAAGAGTCGAATCCTGAGCATCTATACAAGACACCTAGTTTTTCTTGTAATCAGGCGTAACTGTCTGTACAATGTGGGGTTTCCAAGATAGATTAAACGTTGCAGAGGTACCAGACCAAGGACGTTTATGGTGATGAGCGGTGGAAATGCAGTATCGTTAATGGAGACAGGAGACTCGACATCAGTTCTAGTAAAGGAAATAAGAGGGAAGCTTAGTTTTAGAACTGTTGAGCTTAACCAGTTTGCGTCTGCTCCACTGGAAAATCTTATCTAAATCTGACTTTACAGGAGCAGTTGTAGCAAGACGAGATATGGATCAAGCATAGGGACGGAGCGGACTTCAAGAAAGCAGAGGAATGCGGAACTGAGTCGCCAGTGTGTTTGAGTGAATTGGGCTATTTGTTGAAGAAGTAAGATCATCGGTAAAAATGAGGAAGAGAGTAGGAGACAGGACAGAACCCTTGAGAACACCACTGTGAACAGTGAGAGAAGAGGTTACTCTGTCTACAATAAGTATACGAAATGACCAAAGAGAAATCTGGATCAGAAGCTGACAGTTTAAGGTTTTGGTGTATGTGGTGATATCGTATGAAGGGTTAGGGTGGATAAGTGGTGAGGGGTTCTGGCGTACGTATGGTGAGGATGGTATGGAGTTCCTGTACATTACTGGATGGGATGTGAGTGGTCCTGGTGCGTTTATTGTTCGTCAGGAATCCTGGTTTAGATGTACTGAAGTTGCCATCCCGTGCTTTAGACTGCTGGATGTTTGTAGTGAGATACCCGTATGTTTGGTAGTGTGTATGGTAAAAGTTGGTTCTGTACGGGACTGTATGGAAGGAGGGTCTTGTATGATAAAGGGAGTTCATGCATGGCACTTTGCGAGGATGCATACTATTGTATGGCGCAGTGTGATATCCAGTGATAGTATGTGGTGGTTGTATGGTCATTTATGACTATGTGTCATGACTTGTATGGTGGCGTGACATTTAGTGACTTCGTATATCGTATGGTGACGTAATATATGGCACTGTACGGTGATTTAAGGTGATGTATGGTATTGTATGGTGAGATGTATGATGATGATGCTACATTCTGCCTCAAAGTGATTTGTGGTTCTTTAAAGTGCTCCATGGACGACGGTAATAGACGGAACGAGGATAGAGGGAGAGAAAGAGAGAGAGACAGGGAGAAAAAAAAATGGGGTCAAGAACGAGTGAAAAACGGAAATGAAAGGGTTTTCATGAAGTTTCACAATGACGTGCGTCAGAGTGTGGTGTCTACCCTTGAGGCAAAGCGTTTATGAAAATAAATTCCCAGTGGGGAGAGGCGCAACGAAAAGTTCCCGCTTATACATAAACGAACGAAAAATGCTTATTATAAGTGTGAGTAAAAACGCGTATTCACCGGAAATTATAAAATGAGCGAATTTTTCTTGCCAAGTCTTTGATATTCTGGAAGACTAGAGCTGTGCAGGTGAATGGTGAAAACTCGGTGGAATGAAAGACAAGCCAGAGGATTTCACAGTGGTAGAATCCGATGGTTACTGCTTCCCACTGAACAGCTTTGACCCCCGTGAGGATATGAAAAGAGAGAGATGAATGCCCGTTGCATTCACTGAAGTGAGTAGCCTAATACGCAGCTGTTGTGAAGAGGGGCCGCCTCAACAGGTTAATCCTTCTAAGAGCTGCTTAGAAGAACACAGTCTTATCCTTAGATCAATGTAAAACCTGTTATAGAAATGAGGTCATGAGGTAGGGACTAGCCATGAGCGCGACGGGACGACCCTTCAGGGTAACGGCGCTACTCTTGACCCCTGAGGGTCAGGTCAAAGGCCACCAGCCCGTCACATTTAGGGTCCGTAACCCCGTTGCTCATGAGATGGGATACGAGTGCATGAAAAATCCCCAGGGAGTTTGATATGGAGAAACCGCCCTATTCCCCTACTTACGGACTTTAGGGGCTGGTTCTGTAACACCATCGACAATCTATGACCCTAGGGGCGGGATTGCAGGGAATGAACACCCCTTCTCAGACTTGCGAAGCCGTCTTACCACTGTCTTGAGATTATGGGGCCTGGGTAGATTCCCCCACCCTGGATCTGCGGAGGAGGGGGTGAGGGGCATGTGGGGCCGAAGACCCCTTGTTACAGCAGTGTGATACCAGGGAATAGGAGCGTGTAGGAATAGGGCTCTCCTCCCACCCCCGCCATTCAAGGCAATAGAACAGGAAGGCTATGAGGGAATATGATGATGCTTCTTTCTCCATATTGAGACGATAAGGTTTCTGGGAGGCTTTGTGGTATCAGAGTCTCTCTTTGTCCAGTGTACCCCGAGGTGCTCTTGGACACAGCCATAGTCAGACTCGTTTTAACATAACTTCTTGGAGACACCGGTAGGGAAGCTGCCAGTAATGTCGCCCAAGAAACTGTCCGTAGGGAACCTATTAGCAATGAGGTCCCCTGGAGACCCTATGGGATAGAGACCGGTAATTTGTCCTCTTGTGATGCTCGCCGAAAGTGGTGACCCACTGGCAAATACTTCCACCCTTTCAAGGCGTCCCACAGGCAGGCTACCAGCATTATGGTAATTCATTACTCAGCATAACTTCAGAAAACTGCAGGACGTCATAGATGTAACGTAACTGAGAACTACAGAGAAGTTGATCAGAGTATCATCCAATTAGAACAAAGTGTCATTCTCATGTCGGTGTGTGGTTAACGTGCAATGTGGGTGTGTTAGTGTTAGCCACAGGCAGTCGAGGCTTTAGGCTGGCATAGATAAAATCTCGATTTACGAAAGTAAGATATGATAGAATTAATTTCTGGCAAAACGTACAGATTCCAATAGAATTTTCATAGATCTATGAGATTCTTGTTTGAAGTTAAAAGCAAACAATGATAATTTCAGCGTTTGTTTTCACTGGAACACAGCTTTGCTCGTTGACCCTGTCTGTCTTTTTACGTGATTGTGACAAACCTTGAGAATATTAAGATGCGGACGAGGTCAGAAACAAGAGAGTTGATCATAAGTAAAGATTATGTAGGAGCGCACTGGAAGCGATCCACTGGGAGGGTGGGAAAAATTACGCCGTGTCAAGTTTACTGCTTTGTTTGGATCGTATGTCGGCTCGATGATTTTTGTCCTTTCATCTAAATGCGATAAACCGCAAGAATATCAGACAATGAAAGGAAAGAGATGGATATGGAGTAGGAGAGAGGGAGGAAAAAATGGGACAGTGGAGGGGGTGGAGAAAGGGAATTAGAGGGAGGAGAAGAAAGGAAAAGGGAAAAAAAGAAGGGATGGAAGACGAGGAAGAAGAATAGAAGGAGGGGAGGTCCAGGAATGATTGAGGGAAGAGAAGGCTAGGAAAGCAAGAGAGAAAGATAGGGAAACAGTATGAGTAACCAGCGAGTGGAAGATAATAGAGAGGGAAGGGAGAGAAAGAGAGAGAGAGAGAGACAGACAGAGAGGGGAACCCCAAGATGGGATTTAGTTATTAGACAAAGATCTTTCATGTTGTCATAAGACAACACTGGAACCCTCAACCAATACGTCGTTGATCTGCTTATCATTTTATACTTAAAGTTTGTTATAGCAATGATTTTCTCTCAGATTCTTATCAATTCGTATCTTATCTATTCATGTGTCATAGTTTGAAAAATTTCAGAAACCTACCCGTAGGTTCCGCCTCCAGAGGAGACAAGGCTACCTGGAGGTGTAATATTGAGTAACGCTGGCGTGAGATATGTGCCCCCTGAGGTGTGAGTGTAATTCCCCGGGGATGTGAGTGATGATTCCTCCAGAGATGTGAATGGTATCACCCGAGATGGGGGTGATGGTGCCCCAAGATGTGAATGAGATCTCCGAGATGTCATTGACGGTGCCCCGGAGATGTGACATATGGTGCCCACAGAGATATGAGTGAAGTTGCCCCTAGATATGTGAGTGTATTTCTACGGACATGTGAGTGGTGGTGACTCTGAATATGAGAGTGATAGTGACCCCAGAGATGAGACTGATATTGCCATAGGAAATGTGAGTGATGGTGCCCCAGGAGATGTGACTGATGGTGCCCCTGGAAATGTGAGTGAAGATGCCCTTGGAGAAGTGAATGTGAATGTGATCCTATGGAGATGTGAGCGATGCTGTCTCCGGAGATGTGAGTGATATTGCCCCCGCAGATGTGATCGATGTTACCCCAGGAAATGCGAATGATGGTGCCCTTGGAAATGTGAATGTGATTCTCTAGAGATGTGACAGATGGTGCTTACATTTTCTCGTAATTCTCTCTGTTGTTTTCAAATGTTGAGCCAATAGTGTTGTATGTGTTGAGGAGGGCAGGTGTTTAGGGTTCGCCTACATGGGGAGGGCAGATAGTGGGCGAGAGGCTGGACCTCGAGGTGTGGGTACTGGGGCGAGAGGATAACCTGATGGTCTGTGAGGAGGTTATTTGCTGGAGGACGGTAATGATATCCTACCTTCCTAATCTACATAGGTAGAGACAATATAGTAAAGTTGAAGTTTCCAGCCTACTCACCACTCCAACAAAGGAATGGGTAAGTGGGTGAAGGGATGGGGATAGGGGAAAAGAGGGAGGCGTGGGAGAGAAAGTAGAGGAGAGCAATAGGGAGAAGAGGGCAGTAGGGTGTGAAAAATGGGATGGTAACGGGTGAGGTAATAAAGAGGGAATGATGAGATATGAAAGGAAAAGAAGGTGGAAAGGGAAGGAGGAAGTGGTGGGAAGGAAAAGAGGAATAATGGAAGGGGAAAAGGTAGCTGAGAAAGAAGAGAAAGTGGAGAAAGAAATGTAAAGTGAAAGTAGAATAGAGAGAAAGGAGAGACTGAAAAGTATATTAGGATAATAAGGAAATGGTGGGAGGAGGGAGAGAAAAGACTGAAGTGGAGGATGTAAGGAACAGTCTCTCTCTCTCTCTCTCTCTCTCTCTCTCTCTCTCTCATGCCTCTGCCCCTCCTTACTCTCCTCCTACTCGTTTTCTACCTTCCTTTGCCTACATTCTTTCCTGCTTCCTCCCCTCCCCCTCTCCTCCCCATAGCTTCCCTCCCCATCTACTTCCCACACTCCTATCCATTCTTACTCTCATCTTACCAAGCCTCTCCCCACTTATCGTATTTCTCTCATTCCTCCCAGATCTCCTACTGAATTAAGCCTTTTCTCTTTCTCCTCCGCCTCTTCCTTCTTACCACTTCCCTCTACGCTCCCCTCCTTCTCTTCCTCCTCCTCCTCCTCCATCTCACTAGTCCTCCCTCCTGAGGGAGTCGAGGCTGGGGAAGAACCTCCAGCTATATACTATCCTGCCTCCATCTATACAGACTGGAACAACCATTGCTGTCGGCACTCCAAGAGATAACCTCGTTACAACCCATCAGGTCCTCTGTTATCTGCCCCTCCCATGTACCCACATCATCTCCTCCTCCCTCCATCTCTTCCTCCTCCTCCTCCTCCTCCTTCCCACAGCTTCTTTCTCCCATTCCTCCACTCCCACTCCACCTCCTGACAACCCTCCTCCTCCTCCGTCCCCTCCCACCCCCATTCCCGCCATCCCTACATCCCCTTACCCTAAGAGTCCTCCTCCCCCCTCTTCCCCCTCCCCCCCTCCTCGGTTGGTTGGTGGGAGACAGCGTCCAGGCGTCTGCTGGGGCCTTTATGTTGCTTTATGTAACGCCACACAGCAGCCAACCACTGTAAAATTTGAGAACCGTTCAAGGAGAATTAATGATGAATGCTCCCTTTGTCAGGGAATTCTTTAGCGGACTCGGGAGTACGGGACCTAAATTTCAGAAATGGGTGATGCTTCTCTGGTCATAAAGAGAAATATGTCTCTATTGCCAACAGGGTGTGGAAGGTCCTCCCGCCATACTTATTGCCATGGGATACAAACCGGATTGAATTGCAGTTCTTAAGAATTTCCCCGATGACGAGAGCTGGAGACGGGAGGAAAATTGTGGTTAGAAAGTAAAAGAAACTTGTGCCTAATTCACCCATATAATCCAAAGCCATTCAACCAGTTTACCAGCTTAGTCACGAGAGGCAAGTCGAGGAAGGAAGATATCATTTACTATCAGGACCTAATCATGGGTAATAGGCGTACCTATATGTGTGTGTTCTCCAGTGCGCTGTTCCTCATGATCAAAGGTCTAACGCATCTATCACATCCTCTCTCTCTCTCTCTCTCTCTCTCTCTCTCTCCGTCTGTCTTTCAGCCCAGGTAGCTATCATTTCTTTTTCCGCCTCACCCCCTCACGTGGGCAGCTGGCTCTCAG
>JAYMFT010278724.1:0-10521 GCA_038088735.1 Panulirus argus | reverse complement strand
CTTCCTATTTCTCGTCTTGTGTAAATGAAGTACTACTTCAACCATTATTTTTCACGGCTCCCTGAGTCTTGAGCAGTCTTCCTCAGGTACTAGAAAATGCGATTAGAGAGCCCCATTCCCAGCGGATAGAGCCTAGTAAATGTGACGTCTCCTGCGTGAATTGCAACAGTAAACTGATAAACCTCTTTTCTTAGTGGTGTGAAAATAAATCCCTAGAAGGCAACGGAGGGAAGTCGTGGGACAGATGTTTCTTTCGGGATATATATATATATATATATATATATATATATATATATTCACAGAAATATATATCAGGGCTATGAATACGTGAAAAGGTAATCATTACGACTGTAACGAATAGATGTGGCCTGGCCATTGACTGCATGGATGTTACAAGTGATGGACTAGGTAACGATTGGGAGGATGTTACCATGAATGAAACATAACACTGCAACGCCTAAAAAGGACGTGACGGCGACTGAGAGGTTGTTACAACGACTGAAGTACCATGACAGCGATTACGAAGTTGTTGTAGCAACGTAGACGGTTTGTTACAACGAAGAATTCCTTGTCTTGGAACATCATAAATCTCTCTCAAGCAACAGGTCGACAGGAGAACCGTGTTGCACTCTGCCAAATGTCACACATATTTCATAACAGAAATGAAATATTGCGCCAACAGTGGCAGGTACACTGTCTACCCTCGCCTCTACGGACATATCAGTCACACGCACCTTTACTTCGTCTCACTGAAAGAGAAATCGCCTCGGAAAAACCCCTCATGGACATGGAACCCATTATCTTACTCGCCAGCCACTCCGGCAGGGTAATATGCCTTCACAATCACGCACCCGTTTCACCATCAAGCTCCCGTTTCACAGTCATCCATCCGCTTCACAATCATGCACCCGCTTGACTGACACCAGTGCGTATGCTTCGATCGCTCTGAGAGACACAGACAAACGAGCAGAGGGATCATAAACATGTATCCGTTTCAGGGGGAGGCGAGGGTAGCAGGCACCAGGGCGCATTTCTGGCGGTGTAAATTAGGTGTTTGGCAGCGAGTGCGTCAGGTGGCAGCAGTGGCAGTGAGAATGTCAAGTGGCAGTGAGAGTGTCAGGTGGCAGTGATCTCAACACGAGGGAATATATGCTGTCATCCAACAGATATGGCCTCGTGTGTGGTTTTACAATTCCACTTCCTCCATCAGGCGATCCTTAGCTTCTCGCTTCCTCTCTCTCTCTCTCTCTGTCTCTCTCTCTCTACCCCGTCTTCCCTCCAGCCGTATCATCATTCCTCCATCTCTTTTCACGTCTGTTCATTAATTCTCCCCTCCTTTATAGTCTTCTCTGTCTCCCAATTATCACCTCCTCCCTTCGTACCAAGTATCAAAACCCAATTTTCTCTCCCCAGTCCCTACTCTTTCACTCCTTCCGTTCCTCGCGTCCTCTTCTCTCAGCTCTTGCCCGCCACTCCTCTTGCCTCCTCCCAAAACGCTCACATAATTTTGTTTTCCTAGAAGAAATTACCCGTTTGAGGGGAGGCTTACGAGCCATTAAGGTATTTTCTTGGCATAATGAACCAGCGAGAGAAAAGAGGCAGTAATGTATGCAAGGAAATAGGGACGCACATTTGACTGAAGGAGGAGACAAGATCTGTCAGGTTCACACGTTTGAGTGAAGGAGACGACGCGTGTAGAGTTTCCCTTGGATAGCGTTGGCGATGCGGGGTGCTTGTATTGTTAAATATTATATATTATATATTATATATATATATATATATATATATATATATATATTCACTGTTATATAAATCAATATGTTTGTATGCATATCATTTTCACACAATCACTAAATTTCGTGGTGGGTCTGGTGTCTCATCACAGCGACCAATTTTCTCCCTCGCCTCTCCTACGGCAGGAGACCCGCAGCTCACCCAGCACTGCGAGGTCATCTCTGGGGCGAGTTAGCTGACCTGATAAGCAAGAGTCTGACACCTAGTCATACTATACAGAACGGGGTGTAAAAACCCGATGTAAAAGTTTCGATATATCGAAGACAAAGGAAAGCATGGATTTAAGTCGGATAAAGGAGTGATTCTGTATTAGAATACAGATTATGCATTCGTTGTCGAGCAAGAATATAAATCATAAGTAATACAATAATTGATACATACGAACGTAACAATTCTCTTGGTATGAATTGCCTCGGAAGGTTTAGTAGGATGTTTGCTGGCCTAGTTCAGTAACATGAAGGATCGACTTGCCACCGCTGCTGCTACGCCCGATGTAAAATGTTTTCCCAAGATTGCGCACCAGTTCCCTGACATCATAACCCCGCTTTGAGTAGACAAGTGTGTAACCTCAAAGATTTTTACACAATGCGCGTTACGAGTCTTATAAGGTGCTAATTTCCCATCCTCTCTTCTCTGCATCTTCATATACGGTGCTGAGGCTTATGAAATCCTTCGGGTACAGGCTGCTTATCTGCGTATTTTTTATTTCTAATGTAACGAGAAAATATATTTCTAATGTTCTGAGAAATGTGATTAGTATAATTTCTGATCCTCTTTTCTGTCTTGCAGTAAAAAATGTAGTTAGCATCATTCCTGATTTTCTTTGCTGACGAACAGGAACGCTACGTTCAATGTTTCTTAAAACCCACTTCCTTTATGGGCCATCGCATTCTTAACAAGATCAGTGACTGAAGACCCTCTATTACCTGGTTGTTATTACCTGTTTGTGCACTATGGGAGGTGGCCTTTCGCTCCCGATGTCTCGCCACTTATCCCTGTTTATATGTCATGTAGAGTTGCTTTCTCACGTCCTTCCGTACACTTCTCATCCCTAACCTGGTTATTGTGCTCGACTCTCTCTGTATGTATAATGATGCCTCAGCTTGACCTTCCTTTGTCAAAGAGATTCAAGAACTCATGGCACTATTTCTGTCGTCCAGCAGATAACTTAATCACGGATCATCAGGTCGTCTGGTACCTGTCTTGCCCAGGTACTTCCAAGTACTATTCCTTTGTCCTTTCCATTTGAAAAGTTGCAGAGAACAAACGCTATTCTGACGTCTCGTACACCACCGCGGGTTCCTGTGAGGCACTTCACCAAGATCCATCTTGATCCTCTCAGACTCTGGCTCTGCAGGAGGAATCCCCTGCTCATACTGTTGGCTAATGACACTTTAATGACAGGTACTGAAACATATCAACGATGTAATTATGGAGGTATATGACTTGGACTCTGACAAGCTGAAAACATGACTGAAGTTCACGTACGAATCAAGGACGATATTTTTGCACAACTTTTTTTGGGTAATACCATTCAATATAAAGGTCCTTCGTGTGTCTGTGTGAGTGTGTGTGTGTGTGTGTGTGTGTGTGTGTGTGTGTGTGTGCGTGCGTGTGCGTGTGTGTGTACAATCGATATGGACATAAAAGTATGAAAGCAGTAGGAATTATCTGCGTATCATGCATCACTTAAACATATCAAGTAGAAAAAGAAAATAGATTCTCTGGTCTTCCTGAAATACTCAACAATACTCTCACCACATTAAGTGCGCCTCTTCCACTCGCTTTGAAATGAGCGGGAAAACCTCCTCTAATCAGCAGAGCAAAACGACACCCTGTATCACTCCGGAACACTGAAACGCACCATTTCAGCGAGGAATACGAGGCCGCCAATTTCCCGTCCCGCTGGTTAGTTTGGCGAGTGATGGCCCAGTGCGACCCAGTTGGGTTTCTAGGTCGGCGCTCTCGCTGTTAACCGATTTCGCTCAATCAAAGCTCGACTTGTGTGTGAGGAGGAGCGTGACAAAAGAGGACACACACACACACACACATGACCGGAGCGTGGGCGGCTTTTATCACTTTACGGCCTACACAGTCAGTGGGCAGGAATCCTGAGCTGGAGCAGCAGTCCAGTAGAGAGAGAGAGGCTTTAGCCCATCGATGGTCCAGTGGATATGCTGCCCACCTACTGTTCTTGAGAGACCCGGGTTCGACTCTCTGGCTGCTTAATGGTAAAACTGTTAAATATAGATGGATAAACACTTTATATACATACATATAATTCATGAGATGGCCTTGATTAGGGGATTCAATTGCCCGTGCATCTCAGCTAACTTAAGAATGGAAATACAAACTCTAAATTTTCAGGTTGAGGCAGATTGTAACCAATTCTTAGACACACCAGTCATATCATTTACGAATTCTAAGTGCAATGAAAATACGCTTTGCGAAAACGACAGAACTCTGCGTCATGTCAAAGTGTTCTGATGCCTAGGATGTAGAAGGCTGTTGGGAACCTCCCCCCCCCCCACCCCACTCCTCCGTCTGTCTGTCTGTCTGTCTGTCTGTAGAGACAGTAACAAAGACACAGAGTTCGAGACTCACGTATACACCATCAGCATTAACGCACGAGTTTTCAGATGCTGTTTCACTGACTCATGCGTTTGGATGCTTGTTTTTTTTCCATTTTTTTTATCTATTTTGCTTGATTGCGTGTCTGACATTGAGACACGACGGATGTTGATTACTTCCAGGGGAATACTTGGAAAACATTCTACAGCAGAGCCATGACTAAGAACTGTATTCGCTTCTCTCAGCATGTCAGAGTTTGAAAATGATTTAGATCGAGTCCAGTAAAATATACGAGGAATCATATATTACACTTACAAACTCTTCATATGATGTAAAATATGTAGGAAAAAAAAATGATGAAATGAATAATGATTATGAAAAATGATTAGGCGAGGGATTTGAAAATTATAAATTTTCAAAAAATTATACATTAGAAAAAATTCAGCCTCTGGATACGTAGTTTTCCACGTCGCACCTGTCAGTTCCCTTGGAAAATTACTGGATATGGCGTCGTTAGCGTGAACCAGAGAGAAACTGCGGCAAAAGTTGCCGTCCAATATGTTCCTTGGGATTCAATACTTTTTGCAACGTTGCTTATGACCATCATCACGTCTCTAGATCAGAAAGTGTCAGTAAGACGAATGGGTGTGTATGTGTGTGTGTGTGTGTGATTATTACTTATTTGAAAATTACACTATTTGTGCTATACGGGGAAGATGTTTTACACATATGGGGCCCTATCTTTTGAACCATCTCTATTATCAACATCTTTATATCTTTAACTTTTGTATCCAGTCCACATTACTATTTCATCATTCAATCTACTCCATTCTTCCACCACTCTTATACTACAAAGGTACTTCAATGCATCATTGTTATCAATTTTCTTGTTTGATTTCTTGCTACGTTCTTTCGAAGAAGCGTTCCATGGTCTGTCTTAATTATGGTCCAAAAAAACCTAAAAATGTAACCAAGTCTCTCCTCCATGATGGGCAGATTTAAGGCCTTTAGCCTTTTCCTTATCTCTCTTTATACAGATAATTCTCTTGTCTTCCTCTAGACCTTCTGTATTAGCTTTTTGTGCCGCTTTAGCTGTGATCATAAAACGTGAAAAGCACATTCTAGTTTCTGCTTTATGTTGAATGTTTTCTATTCCATGAATACAATTCTGATTTTTGCCAGCGGAAAGGTGATGTCCTTAACTATTCTCCTGAGGTGGAGACGATATAGGCCTCCCAAGTCTCTCTCACACACACGTACATTCCTGCAACTTATTTCTCGCTAGATGATAACCATATCGAGGCCTTTTATCGCTCTGACCCAGCGTCAGTATTCAACATTTACTCGGGTTGAATTTCATCTGTCATAAGTCAAACCAACTTTGGAGTCTATCAAGGTCTCATTGAAAGTTGCTGCAATCCTCCTAGCATTTCATTCTACTCACTCGAACCATATTTTGATAGGCTTCTGATCCTTTGGCCAATCAGTCACATAGATCAAGAGGAGGAATGGTCCCAGGACCGTATCCCTGCGGCACCGCATTTCAAGCAAGGCTGTTCCTTTCCACTAAGATGATGATCCATCTATCGAAGGTACGTACATACCTCCTCCTTACTCATGCCCAATAATCCAGTCTCTTGACCAACTTCGTACGTGGTAGTGACAAATGCCTTTTGGCAGTCCAGATTACAGACAATCCACTCAACCTGAGTCTTTTTTTCTTTTATCTAAAACCGAGATTATTTTCTCGAGGAAAACGAATAGGTTCGTTACGCATGATCTCTTTTCCTGGAAATTTTGTTGTCTCGCATTTAGATAGTTTCTCTGCAGGAAATCATCCACTTGTTTTTCGATTACCTTTTCCAGCATCTTACATATTGCGCTCATCAAGGAGACTGATACCTAGTTGAGCGCCTCCTCCCGGTCTACTTTTTTTTACAGATAAGTATGAGGTTTGCCCCTATTTCCCCTACCTTTACACTATACCCTTCTCATGTGACATCTTGCACAACACATTACTTAGTTCGTCGAGTATATCTGCACACATCTTCAGCACACGAAGAAATTTCACCATCACCGCGAGACACACGGGTCAAGACGCCTCAGCATTATGTGTATGTCCTTTAGAGATATTTCACTGCCTTCCAAGACGACAACTTCCCTATTCCATCTCTCAGTTGCCTGGGCTGTACTGTCTTCCTTTGTGAACACGCTTTTAAGCCTGTCATACAGCTCCTCGCATATCGTTATACCATCCTCTTTAAATAATACAAGCTAGGTATAAACTATGAAATATATCATATTTCATTGGCTATGTATCACAGTGTCCGAGGTCTTTAAAACGTGGGTACATAACAGCGAGGCATGAGGATAAGGGCGCCATCTCTTGTCTCTCATAAAGATGTAGATAATCAGACTGTGGCTGCGTTGGGGTGTCAAGTCACCGCCCACAACGATCCCTGATAACAGAGAAGTCGTGTTTAATGAACCTTCAGCAGGTGTTGCGCGACCGGTCGTGGATGAGGGGCATTCCACGACCTCACCCGTTGTACACCCTGCACAGGGACCCTGAAGACTGTGGTACACCCTAGACAGGGACCCTGCGACCAAACACCCTTCACCTGTTGTACACCTTGCATAGATAAATGACGGACGGACGGGGGGATGGGATCTGATCACTCTTCAACAGCAATAGGTTGGTATTGGCTCGCCCATATGAACTATACAGCACCTTCATCGTTCACGAGTAAAGAATGTTGGTTGGTCATACAAGTTGCTCGACAGCTCACTGACGGATACTTATATCCATAGGGATGGCAGTGCTGCTCAAGTGGACGCATGTATCATAAGTTCGACTTTATTTTCTAGCTTGCAGAAGCGCATATGAAGTGGCACTGATTAGTATCATTATCATCATCATCACTACCATGAACATTAATTCAACTATCATGATTATCATCATTATAATGAGTACCTTGATTATTATCATTACATTATTATAATTATCATCATTATCATCTTTATGAATGTTATTAACATTATCATCATCATTAGTGATTATTATTATCACTGTCCTTTTCTTCGGTCGGCTCACCCTGAGAGGCGTGCTTGGAAGGGGCATCCTAATACTACAAACAAATTAATTCAACTATCTGGATCCCTGCCACGATTCCTCGATATCCTCTCGTCTCCAAGATGAGGTGCTGAAAGCTGGAAGTCTCCTAGACTTCAACGTTTCACATTATGACTATATCAACACGCCCCCGGGTAGCTCACCTGATCACCGCACTTCGACATTTCAGCTGCGCTTTCCAAACACTAATATTGCCAACTCTGACAGCACCTGACCGGACTAATCACGATCTTTTATTTAACTTTCCCTGGAAAGATTTCTGCTTCTCCTCCAGTGGCGACGCTTCTGTCTCCGCCGAAAGTGTACCAGAGGTTATTATTATGGAAATGGAAGCATGCATCACATCAGTTACTGAGACAGTCTCTTCCTCCAGTTTGCAGTTCAGTCATTCCTGTTCCGAGGTCATGCAGGCTAAGGATCCATCTCATCGAGTTTCGGGAGACAGGCTTTGGGAAGAAGAGAGTCAACAGATATAAAACACACCTGGGGTTTTGTTGGTAAGGAATGAGGACATAAGTAACAGCGGTTGGTAACGTCATCACACTGAGTGAGTCTTTTTATAAGTGAGGTCTGACTTCAGTTACGTTGGCGGTGGAATCTTCCGCATCTCTGGATATTTTACTGAATAAACTCCTCAATGTGGTTTCCATGGTGAAGGGAAATGGCTCTCGCTTATTCCTCTTTCCTTTGCTGAATGAAAACAATTACAGTGTAATAGGTCTCGTAGGAAACTGTGAAGAAATAAAGATCAAAGGAATGACTTCTAAAAAAACGCTGTGGATCGCCTTCTCTTAAAAGTTTTTCATCCATAAAGATTGGACATTATTTGCTCGACTTGTAAATATCTCGTTTTTGTAGTAAAGCCAATAAGCCGCCGTCCTCTCAGTTTTCTAGTGTGTTATTTACTTCCGGGATTCGGCAAACTGATATGAGATATACAGGAGGAACACGAGGCATGTGACAGGTTCAACATGTGACGGACTGGAGCATGTGACGGGCTGGGATGGGTCCTGGGATGAGGCATGTGACAGACTGGGACTTGTGACGGTCTGAGAGATCTGGCAGGTTAAGTTAATAGACAGGTCGGGGCATAGTGACGGGATGGGATACGTAGCGGTCTGGGATATGTGACGGGGGCCGAGAACTGGTGACGGACGCCATCAAATGATGGAGTGGATTGATCTCCGGGCAGGGGAAAGAGGTCATACGTCGAGGAAATCTATCAGAAGAACCTGATGCAAGTCAGCAAGACACTCTTTAAGGAACCTTGACCCAGTGTTTATTCATTAGCCTTTGGGGGACGCGACTAGGGCCCGGTAGACTGATGTAAATAAGACATAACTCCCTCCGTAACTCTTCTCATTTATGGTTATTTGATGTATTCTGGTGGGTTGGGGAGAAGGGTTTACCTTCGGCAAACAGTGCCCAACTTCCGAGATTTAAGTCGAAAACACTGGTGAACATGTTACTACTAAACTCTTATATACGTTTGTAAGTGTGGATGTCTGTTACCCATGATGTGGCAAAATCCTTAAGAGCTGAGACTGTATGGATGAAGAGAATGTTTATATATATATTACTTCTTACAGAATAATGTTTACTTCTGTCTTTATCAGTTGTTCAGAATGTGGTCAAGTTCATTCAGAATTCATGGTACACAAACACTCAAAGAAAGAATCGTGTCCCCTTACGGTAATATATATACACCAGCGTTTCTTTTGTTAATGGTAAAACGACAGAAAGAAAAAAATATCATGGATGCCATATAAATTTCATGCTTACCCTCTTACATAGGGATTTTACTAATCCATAACTGCACCAGAAATTTTAGAGAATCTTTTAATTTTCATATTAATTTCTTGAAGTATCTGTAATAGATTTCACCAGATGACAATCCATTAAGAAGATATGTGTCCCAGGCTTTTGATTATATATATATATATATATATATAATGACTGTAACGCACTATGGAGCATCTTATGAGGAATGACCACACTTTTTTCCCAAACCCTGATGGCTCTCGGCGTCAGGGAGGTGATGTTAGTCCTATCGGTTTACGCAATGAGAATACAACGACTTATGCGGTAATACTTAAACTGCTGGAGAGGATATACGCTTCTTTTGATGACCGAGGTGCTAGTGAGGTGTTAAGCGTTGATAAGAGAGATTACATTATCAGGCTAAATGAACAACTGAATAGGATAACCCTTTTGAACACAAAATTATGGTCTTCGTGAAAATTCTATTCATACAGTATGGAATCACAACCATTAGAGAAAGTGTATATTAAAAATAATTTACAGAAGAAAAACCTTGCGAGTTCGTGAAGACAGATTTATCAAAATTGCCTTTAGGTTCATTGTTGTACTATAATACTATACTATATTGTACTGTACTGTAATGTGTCCCTGATAACGATAATTTCCGGAACCAGTTGTAAAATAAAAAGTGTCTCTCAAATATTTTGTGACGGATTAGAGTAGAATTTCTATCATCCAGATGAGATGTTATGAGCAGGTTATATAGAGAATCTTGTCTGTTAGAGAGATTGAAGATTATGATACTGATAATCCAGTCCTTTATCCCTGGATCAAGAGGATCTGATGTCTCGTTTCTCACAGATATTACGCTTGTGCTCAGGATCTCTGTGGCATAATATGTCTGTACTATATTACGTAATGCACTCTAGCTACCCGGTATATATCATGCCTGCATTCCAGGTATCTTGGACATATTAAGTCTGCACCCCAACTATCCGGGGCATATTACGTCCGCACTTTCGGTATCTTGGACATATTACGTCTACACTCCAACTACATGAGCCAGTTTCCATCTACGCTCCAACATCCCAGGAGGAAATACGTTTGCACACCAGCATTCCGGAACATATTACCTCTGTCTGTACATTTCTAAAGCGAGACTTGTACATACGCTCCTGGACATCTCTGGAGAGAGAGAGAAAGAGAGAGAGAGAGAGAGAGAGAGAGAGAGAGAGAGAGAGAGAGAGAGAGAGAGAGAGAGA
>JAYMFT010278713.1:0-10521 GCA_038088735.1 Panulirus argus | reverse complement strand
TCAGGTGTTTACTCTCGAGAGGATTTGGTATATGAGAAAAGTTGTTCTGATCACGTCAGTAACTCGCGCCCATGATTCTCAATATTGCTCCCAAAATGTCTTCAGAAATGCCGCAACATTTCGCTCGTCATGGCGATTGAAGATGTCGGTCGAACCTCTCCTGCCAACAACCAGATAGTCTATAACCAGCCTAACCTTATGTTCGTTGTCGCCGACGTCATGCAATAGGTAAGCTGGGTTCCTCTTATCTCGGTCCACTTGGATCTCGGCTCATCGATCTCGGCCAGTGTGGATCTCAGCTCTTCTTGATCTTAGCCCGAGTGCATCTTGGCCCGTCGACCACGGCCCATAGACCTTAACTCATAGGATCAACAGGCCCAGGCGAATTTCGGCCCATCATTCTAGGCCTACGTAGTGGATCTTAACCTACCTTGAACTTACACAGTGTCAATGAAAGGGTGTGGCCTACCGGGGCCAAATTCATGGAGTGTGTATAGTGACAACTTTACATCCATCTATTCTTCTTGTTCACAGTGTGATACGATATGAGACACGAGATCTAATGTGATGATCCCATGCTTCTATATATGATGCTCTCGCAGTATATATATTCTTAACTGATATCACACACGTATACAGTCACTAGTGTACAAGAGCTCGTGATGTCCAGTAGTCTATCTCAGAGTAGTTCATTCGTAAATTAAAGCTATGGGCATCACTGCGGATGCATCATCGTTATCAGTACCCTTTCATGAACACGATAAAATATATTGCTCGACAGTCTTCACCTCGCTTTACAGTTACTTATAATCACAGTCGCCTCTCTTTTAACGTAAGGTTGTACGTACATTGCGGTGCTTGACTGTGGGAACAACGTTTAAGTCGCCAATGTTAGCACAGGTATGGATTGCCGAGAGTGATGTTACAAGAGGATCCTTTGTCAAAAGCGGTAACGTTTTGCCCCGCGAGCCTTGTCAAGCCTGACACAGGTCGTGAGAGTAGTAGAATGTTGCCGTAAATGAAAGGAAACCCCCTAAACGAAGGCGTTTTTATCACATCGTTTAATACTGATACAGAAATACGAACAAGCTTGGTTCTCAGAGGAAGTATGGAGCGGGAAGAGTGAGGCGACGAAAAGACGGTAACTTACAGCTAAGTAGTCCTAATGTTTACTGTCTGGTCTTCATTTTTTTACATTCAATCAGGGTTGACCATGTGACTCCCACACAGCAAGGGTGTACGTGTGTGGGTCATCAGGGCAGATACTATATGGATCGTAGTTTACATGAATTTTTCTTTATAAATATTAAAAAAAATTGAATTTATAGGCTTTACGGTGCGTTATGTTATGGAGAGAGAAAACGACAGATTGGTGAGAATGACTGTGAGAATCGCGAAAAGATTTAGGCTTTGGACGAAAGTGATGAGGTGGATCTTGGAAACTAAACCTGACAGATTGAGACTGAAAAAAAATGAAGGTTAACGTCACATGGAAGACATCAATACTGTCAGAGTAGGTCGCTCAGGAACTAACTAAATAATTACCTCTTTATTTAAGACGAATCGAGATATTGTACTGACCAATGATGAACCCGGTAATGAAGTTTGACTCATGATAATGAAGATACGTAATTATTGCTTGCAAAGATTGCATTCAGGATGATTAAAGCCTCAGAAATCTTTAATAGTTACAAATTCGCTTATATCCGAAATGTGTTTCACTACCTTTGATGGCATGTTTCCTATATTGGTTTTGGGGCAACAGAATACATACAGGTAGAGACCGGAGCTTATCGATTCGTATCTAGCCCATAACCCATTCTGTACACCCAGCCATTAGCCAATTCTCCACCATCTTAGAGACGTCATGAGTGTAACATATAAGAGTAATACCCTCAAGATGCTCTACTTTATTTATCTCACTGGCCGACCTTTTGAGAAATGTAACGCGAGAATGTAACTGAACAACAGCTTTATCGCGGATGAGCCTTTCTGTAAAATATCACCTCACTAATATTGTTTCCACACATAAGTCGGATTCGGGACTAATATTTGCGCCACAACTGAGTATTAAAGAAAATCCTGGGAATAATTGGAATTCCTGCCTCACAAAAGACCAGAAAAATCTTTTCCAAAACTTGTTTGTCTTGTAAGAATTCAGATGAGGGATGAATTCCGTTCCACAAATTTAGTCATAACTGAAACAGGTTCAGTTTTATAAAGTCCTTATCTTACGGGATAAGGATTGTCTCTGTATATCAAAGAAGCTTTAACATTTATAGGGAGCTGTAGCATTGTAGTTACACCTTAGCTTTGATAAAAATAAATTGTTTTGAATAAAGACAGAAGACAGACGCCTTCTCTATCCTCCGCGCTGTCAAAAGTTGTTACTTATAAGTACCTAAGGCAAGAGTTTGTCATTAGGCAGAGCTATCGTGTGGCGCTCACCGCAGGGAAACACACAGAGATAAGAGGTAACGTTTTGTCGATATGTCATGTGTTATGTTTGAGTTTACTTACTTGCTTACGAGTAATTACGACAGAATATTACCGAAAGGCAGGGCTAGGTCAGCGCTTACATGAGTTTACATGAGTTTACATGAAAAAGATAGACAACAGGAGGCCTGATTGGCCCACGACTGGGTTGTCTGTAAAAAGAAAAAAGTTTAACTTGACAGGAAAATGTAATTCTACTCAGCAATTTTTTAAGCTATCACCTACTCCCCGCTGCTGCACATTAGCCTTCTACTGTTCCCGTTACCGCTGTCGTTTGTACAGTTTATTTCTTTCGTTCTTCTCGAGTATATCTGAATTTATGATGTTTGTCTAAACGACTTTTGAATCTTTTTTTTTAATGTTGAAGGCTTCAGCTACGGACAAAAGTCCACATCAAGGCCGGGTCCTAATTGAAATATAGAGAGAACTGAGACGGTAACTTATTCCAGTGCTCAACACACCCATAGGAAAAGAACCTTCTTCCCAGGTCCGTACTACATCTCTTAGCTTTGAGTTTTATTCCACTTGTCCTGGTAACCGTATTTTCTTGTATTTCGAAAAGATGTTCGTGATTTACGTTATCGAACCTCTTCAGAATTTTGAACACTTGGATTAAGTCGCCGCGGAGTCTGCGTTTTTTAAGGGAAAAGAAATCCAAACATTTTAGCCTCTCTTTGTATGCCAAATTTCTAAACGATGGGATCAATATTGTCGCGAGTCTTTGTATTTGCTCTAATTTCTCCTCGTCTTTTTTATAGTTTGGGGACCCTTGTTAGTTGCCCGCTAACCCTTGTCGAGGACAGACTTGCTCTAGCGACGTTCTCACCGACCCAGTTTCAAACAGGTCTTTCCGTGTGCCGCTTAGTGATCCACTTTAATCTTAGTGAAATCCACTAAAACTTGGTGAAATCATCTGAATCGTAGTGAAGTCTTCTAATATGGCTCCAGCTTTTCGATTTGCCAGCCCTAAATGCCACTGGAAGTTCACCAGGGATTTTCTCCTCAGAGAAGAAGGCGAGTACACTTATTGTTTGTTCTGCGACGTATTTGATAGGCTTTCGGTAGATATTAGGAAAAACAGCGAAGCCGTTGAGAAATTAGATGTTAGGATGAAAGGGTGGGAAGAGGAAGCTGGGTTCTTGGCGGCGAAAGCGGTTGCGATACAGGAAACAGACACAGGTACATCGTCTAGGGTAGATAGCTTAGATAGTAGGATAGTAATCGTTCAGACGAAGTTGGAAGATACTTCCACCTTCCAACCAGCTAGGAAACCTTGTCGCCGCATCACCGATCAACCAACTAAAAACGAACTCTCCACTCACAATAGGTTTAGCGTACTAGATGATGAAGTACAGGATGATCGTAGCATCATCCTGATCGGGTACTCTATAATCAGACATCAGGAGCAGGAGTTTTGTTTGAAGGGTAGAAACAGGAAGAACCTGTGTTATCCAGGTGCTAGGATAGAACACGTCCTAGATAAGCTTGACGACGTAGTCTCAAACAATCTCGAGGATGTGGTTTTTGTCGTTCAAGTGGAGACGAACAATGCAGTTAATGGGAGATCGGAAGAAATACTAGCTAAGTGTAGGAAACTTATTAACAAGTTTAGA
This sequence comes from Panulirus argus, assembly GCA_038088735.1. Classification (NCBI taxonomy): domain Eukaryota; kingdom Metazoa; phylum Arthropoda; class Malacostraca; order Decapoda; family Palinuridae; genus Panulirus; species Panulirus argus. The sequence goes on along the minus strand of JAYMFT010278713.1, from coordinate 6,412 downwards.
GAAAGTCGTGGGAAGGTTATGATATTGGGATTGCTGCTAAGGTATGACGTCGATTCCTGTACCCTCAGTAAAATGCTCGGGACAAACACAAGAATCGAAGCTTTTAGTAGGGAGGAGGTTAGTGTGTTTAGTATAGACCTGTGGGAGACCATTTTAGTCATGATTGAGCTCTGTACGGTAGGGATGGTCTTCACTTAAATGGAATAGGGAAAGCCCACCTTGGCAGAGTGTAAAATGAGAACATTAGGCCTTTTTTTCAATTGAGTTAAACTACTCAGGAGAGCAAATCAAGGTCGAGCTAAAGAAGGAACTTGGAGACTGGGGAAGGGTGAGGGGGTATGTGTGGGAGGTGGATCGGTGCGTGGGGGGGGGGGGGGAAGCTGGGTTTGAAAGTGATCTGAGGAACAAGGCGTCCAATTTGACCACTATAAAGGTAGCGGTAGAGGATGGATGGGATCTTGGCGGTAGGGATCCTCGGTGATTAGCGAAGAAAGGTCAAGTAAGGTCAGTTGGGGACAACTCAGGCAGTACAGAAAGCGGGTTAGCACAGCAACAGGTTAATTCACAGGTAACTGTTAGGACCAAGGCTGGAAGGGTCCAGTACAGGGAGGGGTCAGAGTAATGCCACGAACCCAGAACAGGTGGACAGCCGTCACTCTCCCGCTGCTACACACGCAGACATTAACAGTGTATACAAACACGCAGACCGACAGTAAGAAATGCAAATTCAGTTCAGAAATTATCTCCAAGGAAAGTCTGTGTATACTAAACCGCAGGAGGTGCTATTCACAAGGTGGAGAGTCTGAGCGTTTGTGGACTGAAAGCTAGCAGACCCCATGTGGGTGACGTAGAGAGAATAGGACACCTACCTGGGGCAAAGGGGAACACTTGACAGTCAATGAAGTGATGGCTCATTACGGAGCCGTCACCTAGCCTCCTAATACCCGAGCGGGTAGTACAGGTAATATATACCTCCCTGGTCGTTAGCTACCGCCTAAAGCCAAGAGAGAGAGATAGATAAAGAGAGAGAGTCGGCTATTTCGTTACCCACAATTATGATCATTCCGTGATTTCGTACTAATCATTAATCAGGTATTAATGTAAGGGACAGATGACGCGTTCAGACATAGCTGCTGCCCAGCCGTGGACGGCCAGCCACCGAGTGGAAGGAGTATCGCGCTCCGTTATCTCCGCTCAGGATACCATCTCGCAGTCTGGCTTGACCATCTGTTCGTATCCAACTGTTCACCAGATAATACAGTAACCACTCGATCATACAGCAAACCCTATTTCATTTATAAAGAGCGGTTGACGGCAGATATAAAGTACAAAACAACCAGATTAATCCTCCTACTGTTGTGATTGACCATTATGGCAGACGAGCGAAGGTAATCCTAAATGTAATCCTGGCGATTAGGCCACAGTCGGTCAGGTTTTCAGACCACCGCTTCTGGAGGCCATTAAGGACAACGAAACCCCGGGGATTTGAGGGTCTGTAGAGCAGCTGATGCTGGTTGGGGGTCGCCGACAAGATCCTCCCGAGAAGAGATGAATGACTCTTTGAAGGTGAATTAAGACCGAGCAGATGGGTAAATGAGCAGAACCGGAGAGCCAAGCGGTGGTGCTAAGACGAGAGGTCCTGAACTGGTGGGATTACTCGTGTGAGTGAGCGGGGGAGAGCGTGGCTGGCTGTTCGTGTGGCGAACAGCCTCTTCGCATTGCTGTACCCTGGCGTAATTTCAGTGATCATATTAATCGAGTGTCACAACTTTAATGCTGTGAGACACGGGAGCTAAATACAGTAGCAGTATTGGTACTGAAGGACAGCTAGATAGATTGTGAATTATTTCAAATCATTGCCATCTAAACTGACATATGTAAATTATAAGAATTACGTTTACTTTTGCTGCAGTGGAATGATGTATATATGATAAAGACTCAAATACCCATGAGGACATCATCCACAATGGCTAACATGTATTCATGAGACAAATTACAGCATAAAAGAATTAACAAAATTTGAAAGAATAAACAGAATTTGAAATCCGTACTAAAGATCAGGTCCCATTGTTTACTTAAAAAAGAGAGTTGAATCATGAAATCAATTGTATTGAAGAGACGAAAACAACAATGATATATAACGGTATAAAAACTGGGCATCTTTTTTTTCTATTCTTGCTAATTCATGTCTCTAGGCATCCCAAGTGTTCAGACTCAGACACCCAAAAGCTTCCTTCATTCCCTCATTCCGCCCCAGGGTATTCTATTCCCGTGTTCCCTGCACCACAGACAAATAGTTCCCTTTTGTGTCAGACACTCCTCCTTCATCCTTCCCATATACCCGAACAGTTCACCACACCCAGGTCGGCCCTCTCAGTCAGTCTGGTCTTTACTAACACACCCGTGCTTGACACTGTCATATCTTACGTGATCAGTCCACCTCACGCCAATATGCCATCCTCAGGATTCTCATTTCCAGCACACCCACCCTTCACCTCTCTTAGGTGTATAAAGGCCCCAAGACCTTTACATTTTTCTTTTCTATTTACATGTGTCTTTTCGAAAGTGATTGTTTTATAATGCTATTTACATACACTACTTGGTATATTCGATACTGTCCCCCAACACAATCTCACACAAAATATACTGGACACCCTCCACAACAACGACAAAAAGTGGTTGGCCAATCTCACAGCCAGCCGCCATGGCAGAGTAACCCACAATGGGTTCACCTCTAAAATGCTTAAACTTTACAATGGGGTTCCCTGGGGAGCAGGCCTTTCTCCAACTCTCTTCAGTCTCTTCCTTACATGACCTCCCATTAGCTCTAACAAACCACAACATGAAGTTCCTTTCATATGCAAATGATCTCACAATCATATCACAACACCCTGACACCACAGTAGCAACGTCAGACATGCAGCACTATTGTTACACAATTGGAACAATGACTCAACCTGACCAGAACGTCTGCATATCCACAGAAGTCTTCGGTCACTCCTTTAACCGCAGACAGACACCGTTCCAGCTCACATCTTCCAGTCAAATTGAATGGACAATCAATCCCACTTATCACCAATTATTCTAGGCATCACATGCGACACACACACAACTACCATTCACTCCCCACACAAAGGAGAAAAATATCAGTATAAAAGCGACACATAAACTAAATGCATTCAGATTTGGACGAGAATAAGAATCCTTCAACTTCCTCTTCAAACGATTCATCCGTCCCACTTTAGACTACGCCTCATATGCCTGTTCTTTCACCCTCTCAACAGCAAATATAACAAAGCAGAAAACCACACAAAACTGTTCATTCCGAACAATCATTAGCTGCCTAGAAACCACAAACGCTTAACAGAACCTTCGGACTAAAGCAAAGATCCTCCCAGAAACGTCCCATCTCAACATGTTTGACACTCATTTCAATGCAACAGCATTACACCCCTCCCACTCAAACTACTCCATAAGTAAACACCAATAAAAGGATGAAATGAAAGGCTTACTTCTGCCTCACACTTCAGCGACCTTTACTCACAGCTCCCCAACCCTCAGCAAACATAACCCTAATAAAACACAAACACACTGAAAAAACTCGACAGACACTTAGCAACCACTCTCCCATCGTACTCTAAAACTCCAGCTCACCAGACATACATCCATCAGAAGCCACACTCCCGAGACAAACACGAGTTACTCTTTCTCGTCTACGGTCTGGACATCATCCTTTCCAACAAGAGTACAAATACAGTTTCAACATATCCCAAGATCCTTTATGCCCACGTTACAACTACTATAACGAAGACACCGAACTTTTGATACTCTATTGTCCTGCTCCAACACCACATCAGACACACATCATTACTTCACTTTATGACCTGTGGTCTCGTTAGGAGGATGTGGCGGGCTTCCTGGACTCTGCGGGAGACTCATAAAGATAGAAGGGACTCTCGGAGCACTATGAATAATAAGACATGTAATGTATGAAAAATATGTAACAATATCAGATTCGTTTGCAACCGAGAGCAGTATTGTACTTGCTTCATGCCTTCCCGAAACGTAAATCTGAAGTTCAGTGAGAATGACTTTTGGAAATGGAGATGTTGAAGGACAGCTCACAGTGGCGGACCATTAGTTGGTCTGAGAAGGGAAGCTTTTGTTGCTTCATGGACCACTGGTTAACGTACCAGCCTGCCGCATGGGTAGACTGAGTTCGAATCCTCCTCTCTCACAGGCAGTTTATTATCATCTATTCGGTGTTTCCAGTACAAGTTGAAAGTATACAAACTTTACGATAGTGCTGGAGGATTTATTTGATGCTACCTACCACCCTTGTGGGCGCCGGCTTTCCCTAGCCGCTCAGATCACGAGAATTGACAGGGAATCTCATTGACCGTTGGTTGGTCTGAGAGATGGAAAGCTTTTGTCGTCTCGTAGTCCAATGGACAGCGTACCGGCCTGCCGCATGGCACGACGAGGTTCGAATCCTCTTCACCCATAGTTAAATTGCTATCATTTACTCTCTGTGTCCTGTACATGTTTATACATTTGCATATTTGAAAAAAACACACAATTGAGCGCGTGATTTAGTAAATTCCTTTTGATCCACAGGGAAATGAAACACGATAAGTTCTCAAGTGCAATTTCGTGAAATGATCACATCATCAGGGGAGTACATATGTAAGAGAGAGAAATATAACAGTTTGTTGGTATACACGGCAGAGACGTTGCTAGGACACCATCTTGATAAACAATGGCTACCTAAACGAAGGTCGAATGCGTTCAAGTCTGACAACAAGCGTATCATAAAATTTTATAATGTGGACAAAAAAAGAGAACTGTTTACAAATTTTATCAACAATAAAGCTATCCAATTTGTATAGACCTTCACTGATATTAATATTATAATTCTTTGTTTAGTTAAAAATAGAAGATTCAATAATATTTCTCGTGATAAAAGAGTTAGAGTTAATAACGGAGATGGCATTATTCCAATCAATACAAAAATCATAATTTTTAACGTGATTAAGCAAGGCATTTGATTCTTGTCCTGTTCTTATACTTATATTTATGTTGCTTAAGTCTAACAGAAAGATCCTTACCAGTCTGCCCAACATAAAACATATCACAGTTTTCACATGGTTTTATGTAAACACATCTTGCAGAACGTTCAGGTGAGTTCCTGATTAAGATAATCTTCGTAATATTGTTGTTGCTGAAGGCAACATTTACAATAAAGGATTTAAGCAACATTGGAAGCAATGTAGAACTATTACTAAAAGTGAGAACTAAAAGACTCTTGGTGTCAAGGGAAGGTTTGGTATTAACTCTATAAAATGATTTCTGTGCCAACTTAAGGGATTTATCAATGAAAGTTCTAGGATAAATCCCTTAAGTTGGCAAAGAAATCATTTTATGGAGTTAATCCAAAATCTCCCCTTGATACCAAGAATCTTTTAGTTCTCCCTTTTAGTATTAATTTTACATTGCTTCCCATGTTGCTTAAAGCCTTTAATGTAAATGTTGCCTTCAGCAACAACAATATTACGCAAAATATCTTAATCAGGAACTCACCTGAACGTTCTGCAAGATGTGTTTACAAAGTACCATGTGAAAACTGTGATATATTTTATGTTGGGCAGACTGGTAAGGATCTTTCTGTTAGACTTCAGCAACATAAATATAGTAAAAGAACAGGACAAGAATCAAATGCCTTGCTTATTCATGTTAAAAATTATGATCATTGTATTGATTGGAATAATGCCATCTCCGATATTAACTCTAACTCCTTTATCATGAGAAATATCAGTGAATCTTCTAATATTAAACACACAAAGAATTGTAACATTAATAATAGTGAAGGTCTACACAAATTAGATTGCTGTATTGTAGATGAAATTTGTAAATAGTTCTCTTTTTTGTCCACATAGTAAATAATCTATTATTAATACACAAAGAATTGTAATATTGATAGTAGTGAAAGTCTATAAAAATTGGATAGCTTTATTGTAGATAAACTTTGTTAACAGTCCTCTTTTTTGTCCACATTATAAAATTCTAAAATACGCTTGTTGTCAGACTTGAACGCTACCAACCTTCATTCGGATAGCCATTGTTTATCAAGATGGTGTTCTAGCGACGTCTCTGCCGTGTATACCAACTGACTGTTATATTTCTATCTCTTGTATCTCCCCTGATGATGTCATCATTACACGAAAGTGCACTTGGGAACTTAACATGTTTCATTTCTCCGTGGATCAGAAGGAATATATATATATATATAAGGAGCCAGGCAGGGAGTGCTCATCCTCCTCGAAGGCTCAGATTGAGGTGTCTGAATGTGTGTGGATGTAACCATGATGAGAAGAAAGGAGAGATAGGTAGTATGTTTGAGGAAAGAAACCTG